>JAXIVJ010016987.1:0-17500 GCA_036785665.1 Chirona hameri | reverse complement strand
TAGGCGAACAGAAATGTGTATGGAGCCGCCGTCGAATCTGGGTATCAATGTCAGTGAGACTATGGTTGTTATCAGTAAGGAGGATCCTGATTCTGTTCAGTTCCTGGTGTATAAGGGGTCATGTGCTACAATGTTTCAGCGCCCTGTGTATGTATGAACGTATGACACTCTCTTTGTACCTGTCCGGTCTCTCACTAAGTCCACTAACACGCGCCCTAGAGGGCCTCTGATAATTACACGTCCTGGAGGTGGGGGGCGGATTTCGTCCCCCCACCTATGATCTCGGCCTAAGGGGCCCTTGTGAGGCTTAAGAGGGCCCTTGCTAGACTTAAGGGGGTCTCCGGTTGGCCTGAGGGACCCCTGTCGGCCTAAGGGGACTCTCAGCCGACCAGAGAGGGCCCTAAGTCGTTCTGAGAGGGTCCTAGGTTGGTCGGTCTGAGGGGCCCTCGGTCGGTCTACCTTTCTACTAAGAGGGCCCCCAGTCTTCCTGATGTCTCGGTTGGTCAAGGGGCCCTCCACTGGCGTAAGAAGGCCCTAGGACGTCTTGAGGGGGCTCTGGGTTGGTCGGCCTGATGGGCCCTCAGTTGGTCTGTGGGGCCCGGTCGGCCTAAAGGTGTCCCCGGTCGGCCTAAGGGGTCCTTGGTTGGCCTGAGGGAGCCCTCGGTCGGTTCGGGGGTGCCCAAGGTCGTCCCGGGGGGAGGTGCCCACGGCTGGCCTCGGGGGTCCTCGGCCGGCCTGTGGGAGCCCTTGCTAAGCTTAAGAGTCGGTCCCAGTCGGCCTGAGGAGACTCCGGTCGGCCTAAAGGTGCATTCAGCCGGCCTAAGAGGGTTCTAGGTCGTCCTGATTGGGCACCCGGTTGGTCAGCCTCCTGAGGGGCCCTCAGTCGGACTGTGGGGGCCCGGTCGGCTCAAGGGCGCCCTCGGTCAGCATAAGGCAGGCCCTTGGTTGGGCTGAGGGGTCCCAGCCGGCCTAATAAGACCCTAGGTCGTCCTGAGGAGCCCTAGGTGTGTCGGCCTGAGGGGCCCCTTGGTCGGCCTATAGGGGTCTGATCGGCCTAAGGGGGGCCATTGGTCAGCCTAAGGGTGCCTTTGATCGGCCTGAGGGACCCTTGATCGGCCTGTGGGGTCCGGTCTGTCTAAAGGGGCCCCAGGCTGGCCTAAAGGAGGTCGACCCAGGAGGGGCCCCGGTCGGCCTAAGAGGCCTTTGGTTGTCCTGAGGGGTCCTTGCTAAGCCTAAGAGGGCCCCCAGTCGACCTGAAGAGCCCCCGATCGACCTAACGGGCCCTTGGTTGTCCTGAGGGCCCTCAGTCGGCCTGATGGAGCCATTGTTAGGCTTAAGAGGGCTCCGGTCGACCTGAGGGTCCCAGCCGGCCTAAGGGGTCCTCAGCCGGCCTAATAAGACCCTAGGTCGTCCCGAGTCCTAGGTTTGTTCGGCCTGAGGGTCCTTCGGTCGGCCTGAGGGGCCCTCGGTTGGCCTGAAAGGCCCTCAGTCGGCCTGATGGGCCCTTGGTCGGACTGTAGGGGCCTGGTCGGCCTAAGAGTGGTCCTTGCTCGGTCAGATGGGCCCTTGGTTGGCTTAAGGAGCCCTCACTCGGCCTGTGTGGGTCCGGTCGGCCTAAGGAGGCCTTTGGTTGGTCTACGGGGCCCTCAGTCGGCCTGAGAGCACCTTTGCTAGGCTTAAAAGGGCCCCGGTCGAACTGAGGGGGCCCTGTCGGCCTAAGGGGTCCTCGACCGGCCTATGAGGGCCCCAAGGCGTCCTGAGGGGCCCTAGGTTGGTCGGCCTGAGAGGCCCTCAGTCGGCCTAAGGGGACCCGTTCGGCCTAAGGGGACCCTTTGTCGGTCTGAGGGCCCTTGGTCTGCCTGAGGCGCACTCGGTCAGCAGGTCAGGTCAACTGAGCCAGGCTGTAAGGGCGCCGCCATTAGCGTGGTATAGATGGTACCCGGAGCGGTACGACTTGTGACATCACAGGTTGTCACGTGACGTTTGTGGTTGTCAATTTTTATTAAAGGGAAATAATGACCTTTTTCCACAAAAATGGAGTTAGCACTTGAAATCGCCAGACGAGACCAAAATATATTGTAAATTCATCACATTTTGCATGAAAACTTTCCTACCGAAAGATATTTCAAGTTAAAGTTGATAAGCGTTCCACACTTTTAACGACCGGTACATGCAAGTACTTTTGGTCCTCATCAAACTGCGGGCTTTTCCCGTATTGGTTTTTTACGTAATGGAGTGGAAAATATATTGTGCATTCTGCTTGTTGTGATTATATGCCCGGCGATCTTCTAAAACTAACAGCGATTGGAAAAAGTGGCAATAAAATCGGAAGCTCATCGATGCACATCAACGGCAGCATAGTTAGTGGTTGCGACCCTCAATTTTTGAAAATAAATTCATTTGTTTTCAACATTAGGAGTATTGTATAATTTGTCTTTGGCTGTATATAACACTATGCTTTATATTATCATGAAAAATAATAATTTTTCCCAAAAAAACTAACAAACAATAACACAAAACTGGCAATTAAATCGGAAGCTCATCGATGCACATCGACGGCGACCTATTTAGCGTCGGCGATTTGTTTACAAAGCATTGTCATGCTTCTCGGCGCACTTAACCATTGTGGCGAGTTGTTGCTAGTAGCGCTTTCGTTCTCCATGGCAACCAGGCGTGAGCCAATGAAAAGCCAGAACGTATTCCCTTTCTGGCTTTTGATTGGCTGACGCCTGGTTGCCATGGAGAACGAAAGCGCTACTAGCGTGTGTCCGAGCAGCGCTCAGTTTGATCGGAAATGTCACAGAGCCTCCAACAATGCCGCAATCGATGTAAACAATGGTAGGGAAGGGCGAATTTGTCAATGACCTTCATGAAGTACACAAGGTACTTGTTTTGTGTTTTTCCCAAACTTACAACTTCGAATTTGGGAATAATTTTATTTAATTCTTAAATTTAAATAAAATAATTTTAAAACCATAGCGGTAGCCTAAGAAATTGTTGCTAACAAAATCAAAAGGTCATTATTTCCCTTTAATGAAAATAAATATGAAGACGTGGTTTAAATCCAATATTATTTATATTTTCCATATGAAATCGAATACGTCGATTCTAATTTTGCTATTGGCGAAAATATGCCAACTCGTCCATTGTCTGATCTGTGAAGTTACTCATGACACGTGCCACTCGTGACAGTTTAATGGTACCTGAGTGTTAAAGGGATTATACGGGTTTTTCCCAGAATAATTGAGTTACATAGTAAAACGTACTTAAAAAGGTGGTAGAAGTCCCACGGTAGCCACATTTTTCTGGAAATGACCTCTTCTGCACGTAAGGACATTCCAAAGTGCGCGGTGATGCCACCGCGTATTTTCTGCAGGACCGGCTGAGGCAGAGCCAGTCATCTCTTTTATGCTAATAAAAACACCTCACTTATGGCATATTTCCGGTAAAATAAGCAATATTTGAAAGAAAATAAACTTGTTTTGTCCCAACGACAGCAGCAGTTACCTAGTTTTCCCATACAATTCTATATTTTTCATGAATTTTCATGCCCAAAAAAATAATACGCCACCACCAAATTCTCAACGCTAAAGGCCAGAGAAAAGAAAACCACAAAAACACAAAATATCAACGAACAGTGTGTAGTAATACAAAGTCCCGTCAGTTTTGAATTGCATAATAATTGTGTGATCCAGTGTAGGACTTGCAGATAATTCAAAACTCTAAAATTGATCTTAAGATAAAAGTGGTGGACAGTAGTGCCGATCAAGTACTCGTTATCTGATACTAGTCTCGAAAAACGCCCAAGTTTTAACGCTGATAATTTATGAAATAATGGACTAAATGAGCATTGAGGTCCCAGTTATATGTCTTAAACGTGTTTAAAGCTCAAACAACTGCAAAAGAGTGCATTTACATTCAGGACGGAAACCCGTATAATCCCTTTAATTATATTAAACGTTAGTCTGAGCATTATTAGTAGAAGTAGTAAACCAAAGTATAACCTTATGCTCATATTAAGATGAAATACCCAAAGAAAATCAAAAATATATTTTTGGCTGTGAGCCTTCTCAAGCGGATCCACTGAAGAAGGCTCACACCCGATTTTTTTCTCTCATATTCTTTTGTTATGCCAGTTAATATGAGCATAAGGTTATACTTCGGTTTACTTCTTCGCTTAAAGGGAATGTTTCACCTTTCTGAAAGTTGTCAAATATACGCTGGTTGTAGTCGAAAATATGAAGTGCTGCTGAAAACGATGGTGATATTTTTTCACTCGAAAAGACACTTAACTTTATACAAATTAAGTTTTTAAATTTGGGCTGATGACGTCATTATTGAGGTATAGAACGCCACTGATTTTCTGACAAAGTGGGATTGGCTGAAAAAGTGGCCGTCAGCCAATCAGCGGCTGCACCAGCATGGGTGCATTTTGCAAATGGTAAATTAAATTGCTTAAAACGGTTAAGTTTTGGGAAAAATGACCTTAGTAAGTTAGACATTTCAATAACGATCCAAGATAATGTCTATCTCAGTTTAAAACTAATACAAAGGTGAAACATTCCCTTTAATGGTACCCTTCAATAACGGTATATGTTATTACTCTGAGCAAAATATATTGCATTGAACTATTGACTAATGCAGAATAGCTGAAAATTGCAGGCTTAATTAGTATCATATGTTTACACTCCCATGCAACGTAAAGGGGTAGATTTGTTTCTACCCCGGTCAGTGACAGAAAAGTGACCCGTTTCTTTTTCTGAATTTGGAAGTTTTCTTCCGTGAAAACTTTGACTGAAAAGAATGATTTATTTCAGTCTGCGGGTGCAAATGGCTGACCAGCATAAGCAATAGAATGAGACTTGACATTCCGAACAATGGCCGGAACGTGACAGTGATGCGACACAAATTGTCAAAAAAAATCGTAAGGGGAACCTCCAAATTCCCAACATCCGAAATTGCTGCAGTTGCGAACACAAATTGCAAACAGATACTTTTCCAATAATTAAACAAAAAACTTTTTAAAACCTCCCAAAAAGTTGTGTATTCAGGTTACAACCCCGACACTGATACCATCGTCATCAGGGCCGATACGCGATCATTGCGTCATTCATCATTGCGCGATCGGGTGGTGGTGTCAGGACCTGCGCAACAAGCTATGCTTAGCGTGGATCCTGACCTCGGAAAGTCCGCCCCTGTAGCTCAGTGGGAGAGCGCTGGACTTCTGATCTTTCCCTGTAGTGGCAGCCCAGGTTCGAGTCGCTTCGGCGCTCGCTATTTGCTCCTGTCTGGGATGGCCTGCGGCCGGTGGCAGCGGTCGCACTCAAGGTCGGGTGACGTCAGTGAGCGGGGCGGACCGTGTCCTGGTATGTCGGGCACGTACAACTTTCGTCTCTAAATTCTACCGGACGCCAGGAATTGCGCGATCGGGTGGTGGGGTCAGGACCTGCGCAACAAGCTATGCTTAGCGTGGATCCTGACCTCGGAAATCCATCCATTCAAAAACATTCGGACTAAATTTATTTTACAAAATATAAAAAAAGCCATGGATAACCCTGGGACACTAAAAACACGTTATGCAAAAGACGGCAGTACTTTATACTGAGCCTTGAGCCCAGTTTCCCATATACGCATACACAACGATAAGGGTACCTTTTTAACATACGACCCGGGAGTCTCGGTCCCCGACTGACGCCAAGACCATATCTGTACAGGAAATACGACTGACGATTCAACTTTCCACGTAATATATGCACATATATGAAAATAGGTTGTGTAGAAACGCGTATAAAAAATACGCAAAATTACTGGTATACGCATTAACAAATGTGTTCCGCCGCTGGCGAAAAATTTGCTCCTCGAACTTAGGTCGTGGAACCACTTTTCTGACACTGACCCCGGTATTACAGAGAGGGTCTCGTTTATGTGGAATAAAATCGTTGTGCTTTATTTAATGTATTGTTACACGCAGTACGCTTATGACGCCTTGAGGAACACTTCCTCCCATCTCTGACACATTTGCATCAGCCGCAGCATGCTTTTCGACAGACACATTTCCACACGCCCTGGCCACTGCCTCCCGAGCCCAGGCGTGCCACTTCCTCAAGCGACAGCGGGCTGCCGTCGGCACGTCTTCCAGCGTCACGAAGCTGGTGGGCGATGGTGTCAGCGATGCTCGGCTGTACACTCCCGAGAGGCGGCCGTATTCTGTAGCCAGTACGTAGTCCTCGTCACGGCTCTGTAAAAAAAAACACTGTTAATGCCTTGAACGAGTTACACCATGCAAAGTTCCGTTGCAATCTGAAGTTCAGAAATACATAAACTTGCGGATGTAAGGCAATATACAATAGTACATCAAACATAACTTATGTTGGTGTAAGAGAAAGGCTTTACTTTTAAAACTTGTTATTCATTCATAACGCCCATAACGATTGTTCATAAAGTTAAAACAGATTTTCTTTGGATTCTGTTTGTTTAGTAATTAACTACTAATAAGAAGCAATGGTTTGGCTTACCTCGGTAATACAATGGTTTGGCTTACCTCGGTAATAATAGCCAATATGTTTCTAGGCTGGTTTAGACCACCAGTTCTAGGCTACCAGTTTACAAAGTAACAAATAGCATTTCGAAACAAAGATCGAATTACGTCATCGGTACTCACCCTTACGCAGAACGTAAAGATGAAACGCAGCACAGCTGACACAGCACGACTCGGAACAGCTCAGAGCAGGAGCCTTCACATAATGAAATGTGGCTGTGTTGGTGATCCGGCATCACCTCCCTTCCTTTAGAGATGCTAAATTTGTATGATGTCGCCATCCAACCAAATCTGACATTGTGCAAATAGTCTAACACCTCAGTAGCCAAGCACAACAATTGCGAAATGTATGTGTATGGTATGCTTGCAGCTAAACCAAGTAAAACTGTACTGTGTAAATACAGGAAATTCTGGTAAAACGAAGCTAGTGCCTGCATACTTTGAATGAGCATCTCATTTGCGCTGTGCTCCGAGCCCTGGTCTACAACAACAAAAAATCGGGGGAAATAAAAGCGCCTGCTAAGAAATATTTGAATGTAAAATGTGAAGAAAAAAACGTCTCTCTCAAATGTAACACGCATATTCCACTTAGTAAGCTTAGCCACTGTGAATGATTAAATATTGTCCTGTGCATTCCAGACACTCCGTCAACGCGCTTCACCTAGCGATGAGCTTGACCTATACACTACGCCTTATCCTTAATTCGTTAGTAGAAAGCATATAATCAGATGCAAACTTAGAAGCCAGACATGTGCGCGGATCCCGATACGGGCAGTTTTGATAGTGTCCGGGCCATATGCATACTGGCCGGGCGGCTGGGCAGTATGAATATTGCCCGGGCAGTATGCAAACGGGCCGAGTTCGCAAACGGGCCGCAACGCACGCACGCACACGCACAGCGCACGCACACGCACACGCGCACGCGCACGCGCACGCGCACGCACACGCACACGCACACGCACACGCACACGCACACGCACACGCACACGCACACGCACACGCACACGCACACGCACACGCACACGCACACGCACACGCACACGCACACGCACACGCACACGCACACGCACACGCACACGCACACGCACACGCACACGCACACGCACACGCACACGCACACGCACACGCACACGCACACGCACACGCACACGCACACGCACACGCACACGCACACGCACACGCACACGCACACGCACACGCACACGCACACACACACACACACACACACACACACACACACACACACACACACACACACACACACACACACACACACACACACACACACACACACACACACACACACACACACACACCAGTAAAACGCCTTTTTGGGCCATGACCGAGCGGGCGAGCTTTGGTAAAGCTAAAACAGATTTGAAATATGAAACGGTACGGGAACACACGTGCGCACTGCGCATTGACTGAGTCCCAATGATGAGTAAAACGTTCGATAGTTTTACCGTGGTTACACCCTAGAATGCATAGGAACGTTCAGCGGAATCGGGCAGGTAGTTTCAGAGATAGAAAATAGTGGCCCGCACGTGCGCAGTGCACACGTGCATAGTGACTCAAAGGTTCCGTCAAGCGCAAACCTCCTAACAGCCCTTCCTTAGCAGGTATGCAAATTTTCACCTCGATAGGTCCAGTAGTTTCACTAAATTTGTCACTAAATTTGGGGGTAAAATAAATGCCTTATAAAACAGTCTTTTTAAAAATGAAATGGTGCCCTATTGCGACATCGAACACGACATTTATAACACATATTTGTATCCATAGGCGGTGCCAGGTTAGCGAAAAAGGGAGGCAAAATATATATATATATATATATATATATATATATATATATATATATATATATATATATATATATATATATATATATATATATATATATATATATATATATATATATATATATATATATATATATATATATATATATATATATATATATATATATATATATATATATATATATATATATATATAT
Organism: Chirona hameri; assembly: GCA_036785665.1. Taxonomy (NCBI): domain Eukaryota; kingdom Metazoa; phylum Arthropoda; class Thecostraca; order Balanomorpha; family Balanidae; genus Chirona; species Chirona hameri. Next base: position 8,969 of record JAXIVJ010016987.1, on the reverse strand, counting down.
ATATATATATATATATATATATATATATATATATATATATATATATATATATATATATATATATATATATATATATATATATATATATATATATATATATATATATATATATATATATATATATATATATATATATATATATATATAAATAACTTCCTGTATACCTCCTCTTTTCAAGTCCCTGAAACCGCCTCTGCCGTGCAATCTTATTATAGTTCACTAAAATCAACTAATTTGCACTTGTTTCAATCACCGTAAACCTATGTAACTCCTTTGTACTTCAGGCAGTTAGGAAGAAGCCATCCAGTTCGCATCTCCGTATTATCGCCAAATGTCGCCGAAAAAAAAATCAAAATACCGGGCCCTGGAACCGCCTCGGTAAAGGTTAGGAACTCAAAATTTGGAATCCCATATGCGGAATTAAATTCTAGGAAAAGTCCCAAAATTGCATGTGTCTGCTCCCAGTCGTTCGGGAGATGTCTGCGAAAAGCCTGAGGGGTGGCCAAAATCCCCCCCCCCCCTCCTCTGCCACTAATAGGGTTAAAGAGACACAGACACTTTAATGTAAAAATGTATATGTTAAGAGAAATTGCATCTGATTAACACTCTGAAGTCCGTTTTTCGAAATTCGCGCCCAGTCACCCACTATCATCGTTCATAGCTCGGTTTTCTTCCAGCCAATGACCTTGACGAGTCTGTTCACCACTACGTACCAAAATAAATGAATTGCAGCGTTGTGCAACAATTCTAAAGAGTGATATGCTTTGCTTAAATGGAATAGTTCACCTTTAACATGGGGTTTTGGACTGAGATAGCAGATTTGTAGAGCAGATCTAAAAATGGGTTGTGGTGAAAGAATTACCACCCTACGTTAAGTAATTTCGACAGGACTAGTGGGCCCGGTTCAGGCACGTAGCTAAGGGGGGGCGGCGGGGGCGGCCGCCCCCCCCCCCCCCCCCCCCCTGGAGGCCAGGAGGGCCCTTTTCGGTGCGCGCAGCGCGCCGAAAAGGGCCGACGAGACTGCGCGAAGCGCGGTATCATGGGCTCTTTACCACGCGAAGCGTGGTCTTTAGAGAGTTTAGAGGACTTCAGAGGCCCTTTAGGGCCATCAGGGCCCTCTCTAAAAGACCAGAGGGCCCCTTGGGCGTTCAAAAGAGCCATGTGCATGTCAGAGGGGCCCCTGGACAGACCGAAAGGGCCTCTGGGCGGGTCAAAGGGCCCCCTGAGCACGTCGAATGGGCCCCCTGAACACGTCGAATGGGCCCCTAGCCAGCACAGAGGGGCCCCTGGGCAGGTCGAGAGGCCCCTGGGCAGGTCGAGAGGCCCCTGATCATGTCGTCAGGGCGACAAAGCGGCCAGCGCAGTCCCTTGCCAGGCCATAAGGGCCCCTGAGCAGGTTGTAGAGCCCCTGGACAGACCAGAGGGCCCCTGGGAAGTTAAAAAGGCCCCTGTGCAGGTCAGAGGGGCCCCTGACCAGACCAAAAGGGCCCCTAGGTGGGTCAGAAGGGCCCCTGAACATGCCGAATGGGCCCCTAGTCAGCACGGAGGGGACCCAGAGCAGGTCGGAGGGCCCTTGGAGCATGTCACAAGGCGACAAAGCAGCCAGCGCAGTCCCTTGCCAGGTCGGAAGGGCCCCTTAGAAGGCTAGAGGGCCCCTGGAGAGACCAAAGGGCCCTGGAAAGTTAAAAGGGCACCTGTGCAGATCGGAGGGGCCCCTGACCAGACCGAAAGGACCCCTGGGCGGGTAAGAAGGGCCCCTGAACATGCCGAATTGGCCCTTTGCCAGCACGGAGGGGCCCCAGGGCAGGTCGGAGGGCCCCATGAGCATGTCGGCAGGGCGACAAAGCAGCCAGAGCTGGCCGCTCAGAAGAGTCGCTGGGCATATCGGAGGGGCTCCTGGGCAAGTCAGAGGGGCCCCTGGCTAGACCGAAAGGGTCCCTGGGCCGGTCGGAAGGCCCCTTGAACATGCCGGATGAGTTCCTAGCCAGACTGGAGGGGCCCCTGGGCAGGTCGGAGGGGCCCCTGGGCAGGTCGGAGGGGCCCCTGAGCAGGAGCGGCGGATTGCGGGGAGGCAGGGTACCCAAAATGCCCCCCAGTCGAAAATCCTGGGGGCATAAGGGTAATTTCCCCCCCCCCCATATTTTAGCATGCTCAATTTGGGTGCAAAATGACCCCCCCCCCCCCCTCCTCAGGATTTTCAACTGGGGAGGGGGTATCCTGCGCCCCACAATCCGCCGCCCCTGCCCCTGAGCATGTCGGCAGGGCGACAAAGCAGACGTGCAGTCCCTGGCCAGGTCGGAAGGACCTCTGAACAGGCCGAATGGGCCCCTTGACACACAAGAGGGGCTTCTTGGAAGGTCAGAGGAGTCCCTGGCGAGACCGGAAGGGTCAAAGCACGTAGAGATCCCAGATGAAGATTAAATACAAAGAGGACTTACTCCACAATACAAATATTAAAAGCGGAGCTTTCGGGTATATTGTAACACCCTTCGTCAGGGTGCTACATTATACCCGAAAGCTCCGATTTTAATATTTCCTGTAGAGTACTCTTTGTATTATAGATATATATATATATATATATATATATATATATATATATATATATATATATATATATATATATATATATATATATATATATATATATATATATATATATATATATATATATATATATATATATATATATATATATATATATATATATATATATATATATATATATCACCCACTCCACATCATGTCTTTTCGCTTCGCGGATCCCAGAAGAGTCCCTGAACAGGTCGGAAGGGCGTTGAAAAGGTCAAAGGGCCCCTAGACGATCTGAAGGGACCTTGGGCCTTTCAACATTAAGAATACAGTTGTACATGGAATAAATCACAAAATTTTCGCGCCCCTCCGCGGCGCAATTTAACTACATATTCAATTATATGCGGGTTAGGAAAAAATCACGTTTCTCGGCGCATTTATGTGTTATGTTGCTACTTTCCTATATCATTGGGCAAAATAGTTCACTTTAACACTTTTTATCGCACTTTTAAGCGCACAATATAGCAATTTTAGAGGACCGCACCATACGCAATGCGAGGCATTGATGAGAACGCATATCCAGGGCATAAGGCTCAAAATTTTCGCGCCGCTTCGCGGCACAATTTGTTTAAGAGTTCCAGGTCTTGAGCTTAAAAAATATTCCATGTTGGTATAGCTGATTACAAATTGATGTCGCTGGTTCCAAAGTGGATATGGCAGTTTGCTAACTCCAGCTCCTAAAAGTTGGCATGGCCCATGCCATACCTGACATACTGCATTGTCCATCCTTGTAACGTGCCTTTTCATCGGATTATTATTATTATTATTATATATATATATATATATATATATATATATATATATATATATATATATATATATATATATATATATATATATATATATATATATATATATATATATATATATATATATATATATATATATATATATATATATATATATATATATATATATATATATATATATATATATATATATATATATATATATATATTTGGGGGGGCCTTTCAACGCTTGGGAAGGGGCCCTTTCGAGGCGCCGCCGCCCCCCCCCCCCCCCCCCCCCTGGACGAAATCCTGGCTACGTGCCTGGCCCGGTTTCATGTCCGCTGTTCCGGGACACGATCGGGATATGAACGCTCGCCGCCGGAAGCAGGTACACTCTCTGGCACGTAGTCTCTAATCACGACGCCTCGTTAATATCCGCTCAGCCGCCCGGGCGGCTCCTTGTCAGACTATACTTGGCGTCAGGCGGAGCGGGGAGGAGCCAAAACGACAGCTGCTATCGTACGATTTATCGTGAAATGCAAAGAGAAACTTACTTCTTTCTCCACATATATCCATCAGTTGTCCAAACCAAAGTCATATTCGTAGTTTTGAGCTCAAGATGCACCGTATGGTTGAATTTCAAGACACCTTTCAAGGTGACCTATTCCCTTTAAAGGGAAATAATGACCTTTTTCCACTAAAATGGAGTTAGCACTTGAAATCGCCAGACGAGATCAAATTATATTGTAAATTCATCACATTTTGCATGAAAACTTTCCTACCGAAAGATATTTCAAGTTAAAGTTGATAAGCGTTCCACACTTTTAACGACCGGTACTTGCACTATTTCTGACCTTTTGTCAAGTACTTTTGGTCCTCATCAAACTGCGGGCTTTTCCCGTATTGTTTTTTTTTACGCAATGGAGTGGAAAATATATTGTGCGTTCTGCTTGTTGTGATTATATGCCCGGCGATCTTCTAAAACAAACAGCGATTGGAAAAAGTGGCAATAAAATCGGAAGCTCATCGATGCACATCAACGCGGCATAGTTAGTGGTTGCGACCCTCAATTTTTGCAAATCGATTCATTTGTTTCAACATTAGGAGTTGTGCATAGTTTGTTCGTGGCTGTATATAACACTATGCTTTATTTTATCATGAAAAATAATAATTTTTCCCAAAAAAACTAACGAACAATAACACAAAACTGGCAATTAAATCAGAAGCTCATCGATGCACATCGACGGCGACCTATTTAGCGTCGGCGATTTGTTTACAAAGTCATTGTCATGCTTCATGGCGCACTTAACCATCTCGGCGCACTTGGCGAGTTGTTCCTGATTAGTATACTCAAGTCCCGTAGCAGGCTTTGTTAATGACGTCACTGGTGACATTCTTGTGTAGCATTGCAAAATATATCTGATTTCGAGTTGAAAGCTAATTAAAGACGTATTCAAATTATTGTTTTTAAGTTTGAATTTTCTTGTTAATCATTATTAAAGGTATTTTATCACTGTATTTCATAGTAGTTGACACTTCAGAAACTTGTGACGTAATAATATTGTACCCAATATGCATTTCCCTCACCTTTTGCTATTGTGGCGCAGTGCCGAGTGCTTTGCGAATACTAGCTTGCCTGGGGTTCAATTCATTCCGCTCTTATTTTATTCGAGTTGGTATAGTTTGCATGTTGTTGTTATTCATGACTTATACTGATAGTCAGTCATGCATCACGGATGCTTCACGGATTGCTTCACGGATCAGAGCGCTGCTCGAACGCACGCTAGTAGCGCTTTCGTTCTCCATGGCAACCAGGCGTGAGCCAATGAAAAGCCAGAACGTATTCCCTTTCTGGCTTTTGATTGGCTGACGCCTGGTTGCCATGGAGAACGAAAGCGCTACTAGGGGGTGTCCGAGCAGCGCTCAGTTTGATCGGAAATGTCACAGAGCCTCCACAAATGCCGCACTCGATGTTAACAATGGTAGGGAAGGACGAATTTGTCAATGACCTTCATGAAGTACACAAGGTACTTGTTTTGTATTTTTTCCAAAGCTACAACTTTGAATTTGGGAATAATTTTATTTAATTCTTAAATTTAAATAAAATAATTTTAAAAACATAACGGTAGCCTAAGAAATTGTTGCTAACAAAATCAAAAGGTCATTATTTCCCTTTAAGCCTTCTGTCGAAATGTGTAGTCAGAGAAAAAAATGCATGTCTTATTAGGCCTGATTTCAGCCCAATAATTGGCATAAATAAAATATTAATTCCGAAGGGATTAAGATTAATTCCGAACGGATTAGGATTTTCCCAAGAGATTCTGATTCCCACCACTGATGAAGTTTTTTCGACCGATGTTTTTGGTATCGGATTGCTTACCATTGTTTGTCTGTTTTTTGCCTGTTTTTCGACCGGTCCTCCGATTCCGGAGATACCGAATAGCAAAGAGTCAGTGCGTTTATTTCATACGTTCCCATGGCAACAACTCAAGTGCGCTAGATGCGCCAGATTCATTTCATGCAGGGACCCACTGACATCAATATAATACCTAGACAGCCAACTCGCGCGCCGCATACGCCGGACGGCCCGTTCCCACGCAGTGTGGTGGCGTCAGACGTCCTGGGGGGCAAAACATCGCGGGCGCCATAGGGACCAATGTATAAATGGCAAATCTGAACGGCGCCTCGACTGGGCTACGCTTGGAAAATGTGGTGCAAAGTAGCATCATATTATTCGCTGGAGATCTAGATTGAGCAAGAACGAATTATAAGGTTCCACCTGGTCATGGAATTTCTGGAGAGCAGCTGCAATGATCGGTTACCATGACCTTATTTGGGATGTAACAACCACGTTATACCGTTCACTGTCCGTTGCAAATGCGATCCAAGCTTAGTATGTGAAGTATATGAAGCTTAGATCGCATCTGCAACGGAAAGTGAACGGTATAACGTGGGTTTTACACCCCAAATAAGGCCATGGTAACCGATCATGTCAGCTGCTCTCCAGAAACTCCATGACCAGGTGGAACCTTATAATTCGTTTGAGCTCAATCTAGAATCTCCCAACGAATATGATGCTACTTTGCACCACTTTTTTCAAGAGTAGCCCAGTCAGGGCGCAGTTCAGATTTGCCATGTATACATTGGTCCCTATGGCGCCCGCGATGTTTTGCCCCCAGGACGGCTGACGCCACCACACAGTGTGGGAACGGGCCGTCCGGCGTATGCGGCGCGCGAGTTGGCTGTCTAGGTATTATATTGATGTCAGTGCAGGAACCATAATGTATAAGTGCATTGCCGCGTCATCCAATAGGGTAGAGACCATTTTCGTAAGGTGGGGTTAACCCGCGCCGTGCCAGTGCTCGGCGCCACCTTCGCCGTGCCGGGGGGGGGGGGGGGGGCGTTTCGACGCCCCCTCTAACTCGGCTCCTATGGGACGTAGACAAAAACCCAAAACACCGTTCGAAAGCTCGTCAAAATGCATTTTGAAACTATTTCAGACAATTTTTTATCAGGTCAATATTGAGGTCACCTAAGGTCATCAAGGGTCAGATTTTCAAGTTTTAGGACTTCGCTCCAGAAATTCCCAGACAGCACAGGAACATGATAGCTAGGAACAAACAAACAAAAAACAATGGAAAGTTCTTGAAAATTCAATCGACGAGGTGTCCTCAGATTTGAGCTCAGGTGAATAGTTTAGGCTCCAGAGCTCATCAAATGTCAAAAAGGCTATTTTTTTTAGCAAAAACCGTGCTCACAAATATATGTTTACCTAACAAAGATAGGGCAATCGTTTTGACGCCATCGAGTTTGTCTCGTCAAGACGCTTCGCATCATATGCATGATGACCAGGTTAGGTCAACTTATAAATTTGACCTCAGGTCAAGGTCAAGGGTGACCCAATTAGGTTATGTTGCACATTGGGAGACGTGCCTCGACGAGACAAACACATTGGTGCCAGTTCAACTTATCTATCTTAATTTGGTCTCATCTGACCCTGTAGGGGTCACTGAACAAAAATTGCACTTGGAACTTCAAGAATGGCCTATGATAACATTATCCAGAAGGAATTGGGCTGATATAACTTGTATCCTCAGAATAGGAAGCATTTTATTATTTCTCCATTGACTTATAATGGGGAGGTCACGAAATTGACCCGACCTTAGGTCACTGATATAAAAAAAATCCGAAATATAAATATTGTTGGTAAATTGCTCTTATGAAATCCTGTAAGTACGAAATCGATCGGCCAAAAACTGTGGCTGTCGTGTGACCGGAAACATTTATGGAGGTGAGGTTACGTGACCTGGTCTGGTGACCTGACCTGAGATGACCCGAGGTATTTTTTGTAACATATTGTGCGCAATTGATGGCCGAACAGCTGTGCCAAAAATGGCGGTGCGCAGCCCCGCCGTTTTTCGCTATCCTCAAAAAACTTCGGGGGGGCGTCTAAACGTCCCCGGCACGGCGCGGGTTAAAGTATATTCGTTGGAAGCGCATTTTTTTACACATTATACTATTCATTCAAAACAATAAATCCATTTAAAACAAAAAAATAGCACACAAAAAAAATACTGGATGGTGATTGGTCGAATTAGTCGTGACGTCATACTATAGCAGTCCGGTTGGAGGCGAATACAGCGACACATGTTTTTCGTAAATAACTCGTAAACGAAAAGTCAGGCCACTGTTACTTCGTGACATTTAAGCCAACACAATAGCGGATCGTTTGACAAAATAAATCTGTTGGTAAAATTTTGAGTTATATGGATTTGAAATCGAAGATGGCGGCGAGAATCGCGGTCGTCGAAGCGATATCTCGGGCACCAGCAGTCGGATCGGGATGATTCAAACGCCATTCGGCATCTCTGGGTAACCTGATGTCAGAAATATCTAATTGACCCCCGTATGGTGACCTATGACGTCACGGAGAAGTCAAGTTAGGTCACATTCTAACTTGAACTCTCCGTGACGTCATAGGTCACCATAAGGGGGTCAATTAGATGTTTCTGACATCAGGTTACCCAGAGATGCTGAATGTCCTTTGAATCATCCGGATCCGACTGATAGTGCCTGAGATATCGCTTCGCCGATCGCGATTCTCGTCGCCGTCTTCGATTTCAAATTCATATAACTCAAAAATGTACCGACAAATTTTATAGTGTCAAACGATCCACTCTTGTGTTGGCTTAAATGTCACGAAGTAGCAATGGCCGGCCTCTCTTCGTTTACGAGTTATTTACGAAAAACATGCGCCGCTGTATTCGCTTCCAACCGGACAGCTATATAGTGACGTCATCACCGGCCCATGCCCTCGGACAAAAAAAAGAAAGGCTTCGTTTCGAAAAACTGGAGCGAAGTAATAAATTTGTACTTCGATTTGTGAATGATGAAAGTCCATTATGTATTAATGTAATCTGACCCTCACAGGTGTTCCCTACTCTAGTGCAATAGCGTCAGCTGACGGTTGGTCAGATGCAGTTAACTGAAGAAAAAAAACGCTTCCATAATCAATGTATGTAGTGGTAAGTAGAAATCGTAAACAGTTTTTGATTCTGATTTTTGTTTTGTTATTTGCGCTGCTTGGCTTTGATGACGATTCAAAATCTTAAGTGGTCCTTAGGAGTTGTTTAACCCTATTACCTGCGG
>JAXIVJ010016986.1:0-27331 GCA_036785665.1 Chirona hameri | reverse complement strand
AATTCAGGACAGAAGGTCGTAAATTATTAATGTTATGGTGGGCGTTATTGGTCTGCGCATGCTCAGACCAGTGCTGGCACTCTCAGACGGTACGGTATATCCTATATGCGCCGCATTCCTTCGCCAAAAAGTCAAATATCTTCGGCTGGAGAGTCTTTTCAGCCAAGAAAAGTTGCAGATAAGGATTTCTCAACACGGGCTACAAAACTGCTATTTCAGTTCAAAATCCCATGTTGAAGGTGAACTATTTTGTTTAATGTTGCGCTGTTGTTGAGGTTGCTCTGAGGTTGCTTCCCAGCGAGGCTAGTCGTGCAAGGCAAACGCAATTAATTGGATCTAGAGCTTTTAGGGGACTTAATTTAGTCGCGTCGCAACACATTGTGAATGTATTGACCGCTGCACCTGTGCATATGAACTTGAATGGGGGTGAATTCGACTAGACTCGACATGAAGCTCCATGAATTCCGTTCCGTATGGGTTGAAATGGGTTACTGGCGTGTTTGGTGATGGGACTGGATTCGTTGCTTTGAGCTGTGTGGTATCTCTAGAATCTCTAGAAATCCGAAGGTATCTCTAAAGATCCGAAGAACAAAGCGACAAGCACCTACTGCTTGTGTTGTCGTGTTATCCAGTTTAATTGGTTTTCGTGTGACTGGCCGCCCGGGCGCCGGCCGCTGCTAGCTTCAGGTTTCTATGCCAGTCGTCAGCTCCGGTGTCATTAGGGGAGGGGTAGGGAGTAGGAGTCGGGCCAGTGATCCCGTTACGGGAATAGGTGTGGCAGTGTTTGGTCTCCGACAGATGGCAGTACATGTCGGTGACCCCAGTGACCAGATGGCGCTGGTGGCGTGCGCGGTGCTGACCTGGCGAGACAGAGACGTGGCGGCATGGGTGTAGTTTTCCAAAAATAATTGGGGGTGCTGAACGGTTTCCGAAGTGATATATCACAAAACGCAAAACTGTTAGCGAGTGTTTAACATATTTAAAACGACGTGCTCAATTGACAGTATAAACATTGTGTTAGTTTGGTACGCGAATGTATTTTTGTGTTAAAATATGCAAGTACAACGAAAAAATATGTTTGTACTGTTATCTCTGGTATGAAGTACCTTCTCATCACAGACGGATTAACAATAATTGTGTGAAAAACATGGCGATTGAAAAAAAGCGTAGCGATCAAACACACACACAAACACACGTGTGTTTGGCTTGGTCGTCCAAACCTCAAAGAATATCTAACAATCAATCGATCAGGCAATCACTTCAACCGACATCATGTGTGCTGGGATATCGTAGCATTGATAAGACATCAAATCCGACTGGTTACACCATTTCAGTGTCTAGTAATGTTCGGCAAACTCTACAAAACAAAACTGAACTGTGAGGTAAGTGTTGCAGGGCGTGCTGAATGGCTGCAGTCTGTACAGAGCATTAGTACAATCACGTATACCATCACATGTATGCTGCTTTTCACGACTACCCTTCGAAACACGACAGACACCGTGCGAGCAAATGAACCGACTCGAAGGTAGCTCTGTCCTTTAGTTCAGCGCCAGCCAAACACGTTCACTCGCTGGGGTGTGCGGGTCGCGAACTGTCGCATCAGAGACACCATGTCCAGGGCATGGAGCTCCTCGGCATACACCGAACATACCGCCGCGTGGTTAAGGCGGGCTTGTGTCATGTTTGAGCGCAGATACGTCTTCAGCCGGCGGAGCTGGCTGAACGAACGCTCCGCCGTACAAGTCGTCGCTGGCGCAGTGAGTATCAGCCGCAGGAGAGACACGCACTCCGGCAGCAGCTGGGACAGGTGCGGCTGGCGAAGAGCACTGACGGCGTCTGGCAGGCTGCGCAGCGGAATGCTTTCCTGCTGACAGACATCCTGCAACATCTGACAATGCAGCGCCAGGCGTCCTTCGTCCAGGCGGTAGAAGGCGGCGGTGGCTGTCACATCGTCGGCGTTGGCCGTCAGCAGCGCTGACTCGGCCTGGGCGACCCGCTGCTCGTCAGCGACGGCGGCCTCCGCGTCTTCGTCGACTCCGTACCGCGCTCCCAGGGACGCACAGAGGCGGTCCACAGCCAGAAGGTAGATGGGGCGGTACTGATCCTCCGGTGTTTGAGGGCGATACGGCTCACTGCCCTCGTCAAGCCGGCGCGGTGGCCGGACCACACGCTTCAGCGACGGAGGACTCACGCCCAGCTCCTCAGCCTGGCTCACTGTAGCAGCGTAGAATGAGCTGAACCGAGACCGCTGGCCCTGAACTGCACCGCGCAGAGTGCTCACCAGCTGCAGGTTGGCAGCCAGCGTTTGCTTCTGGCCCTGTACGCTCTTCATAACTGGCGTTGTCATGCGCAGCAGATGCAGCGCCAGAGCCACGCCAAAGAAGAACTCGAACGACAGCATGCGCCGCGCGTGGCCACTGGCGGTGCTCGCTTGGTCCGGTCCGGTGCTCGAGTCCTCGGCGATGGCTTCCAGTGTTTCCACCACCGCGATGTAGTTCCGGATGAGGGACGCCAGTGACGGCTCGCTGCAGGTCCACCTGGTTGGGCAGAGTGGGCGGAGGGAGCTTTCAGCTCCGTGCTGGACCAAGCAGCAGAGGCGTTTTGGAGAGTCTCTGAAGAAGACGATGATGCGAGATACCTCCTGGATGGTGTCACGCAGTGACCGCACCCCGTCCATGCAGTCCTGGACTGCCAAGTTCAACCGGTGGGCCGTACAGTGGACGAATACGGCTCTCGGTTCTTCAGCTTTGATGCGAGCTTGAACACCTGAGGACCAGAAATATTGTTTAGATACAAACATCGGATTTTCAGCACTTAATCACAATCGAAATAAACTAGTCCCTTTACCTGAACTGGTGACTTCCTCGAGTGACCTGAACAATAAAGGAAACAACCCAGTTTGGAAAGTCCTTGAAATTCACTACCAAATTCCGAAAAAAATCACGTGTTCATATGATCATATGAATATTTGATTGTCATCCTAAAAATATTTGTGAATTTTAGAGTTATGGAGAAAATAAAAAGTCGCAATTTCGTGTTATAGCTTCTCGCGGGCGAATGACTGTGATTTCCGTTTTTTTTACGTTGGATACCAAACTGCTAATGTCATTATAAAACTGGGTTGTTTCATTAAACAATATGCTTAGTGTGCGGGAAAATGTCGAAACAGCCATGCACAAAAAAACTAGGTACGTGTACATCATATTTAGCATGAAATCTACTATGTTTAGTGCTTGCTATGGCTATTCAAAGTAAGGTATAAATCAGCTGTGATTACGATCAATCGATAACGTGGATAAGCATCATCCAATTGACTGACAGTTGTTCAATTTGGCCAGTTCACATATTATGGTTACGAGAACGTCGCATTTTTCTTACCGTTGAACTTGCCAGCCATGTTAGCAGCACCGTCATAGCACTGCCCTCGGAGTTGCTTCAGGTCCAGATCGAGACGGAGCAGCGCGTCCTTGATGACCTTGGACAGGACGAGTGCGGTAGTCGACTCCACGCTGTACAGTCCGACAAGTTGTTCCTCGACCTCCAGCTGTTTGTTGACAGAGCGAAGACAGATGGCCACCTGTTCGGTACCGGCGCTGTCTCGAGTCTCATCGGCCATCACAGCGAACACCTCCCCACGCACGTTGTCGGCGATCTGACGAACGATAGCTGAAGCCATCATCTCCAGTACCTCATTTTGGATTTCTGGAGACGTGAATGTTTGTTTCCGCTCCCGCCATTTCTTCAGTGCCGGACAGTTGCGCTCCGATTGGTCCAGGAGTCGCTGCAGGTTGCCGGTTTCCTCCTCCCTTCGTCGCATCGGTAGTCCCTGTCCAGCGAGGTAGGCAATGGCGTGAAAAATGCAGCTGAGCGCCTCCCGTGCGTCGGCAACGTCTCTGGCTTTCCCTGTAGCGGACATCATGGCAGTGGCGCTGGGCTCTGTCGAGGTCTTGAGGCGGGCGACTGCGGTTCTGTGTGTGATGCTTTCTTCATGTTTGGCGAACCTTTCCAGAGCCTTTGCCCAAGATCGGAAACCACAAGTGATGAATGCCCCATCCGTCTTTAGACCGCAGTCGAGAAGCTTCATGGCATACGCCTTTTTGCATAGCGTGCATGTCACTGAGTCCGAAGGGCGATCGTACTCCAGCCAGCTGTAGTTTTTCTTCCAGCGGTACTGGAAACGCCGCTTATAGCCGCGTACCTCACTGGACGAGGATGAGGCTGGGTGTGGTGTCGATGACGTAGATGAATGTGCAGCAGGCTCGACCTCGGGCACAGCAGGATCGTCTGCTGAAGAATTCAGAATAAGTATAAATATAAAGCAGACTTCAAGGGTTAGGCGAACAGACGACTATTTAAAACAAGCTTTGGGAAAATGATGGCATGTGACGTAGGTAACTGTTGGTATCCACTTCCAATCCGTTCCGAAATAAAGTAGTATTTACGAATTACGTTTATCTTAATATTTAATAAATTCCTATATGGTGTGTACAAATGTTACTCGCTGTGCCAGTTAGGCCGATGAAGTGATAAAAAATACCACGAAACGTCCGCATTACTGAGTTTTAATTGAATTTAAACGAATACCTGATAACTATATTAGCCCTCGCACTGCCGGAAGGGGGCACCTATCGACCCCGACGTCATTAGAGGTCAATTATCGTTTTTGGGCAATAATTCGCTTATAATAATAATTCGCCAATTCGCCTATGGCTAACATTCCGCTTCAAACAGTGTTCTATGAATTTCCATGTGACCTTGGGTGGTTGACAATAAATAACTGAACTTGCAACAGCAATAATGACGGTCGGCTGAGAAGGTGAAAGATGTCTTACCTGGACAATCCGTATCCACAGAGGTAGGAGGCGGACGAGTCGTGCTAGATGGCAACGATGATTCTTCAGCGACAGATCTGAAGAAAAAATAAACCGAAGTTAGATGTCGATAAATGGTACCGAAAGGACCACAACAAAAAGGCAAATACATTTTGGTGTGCTGTAGCTAAGAGACCTTTCCTTGATGAGTCAGTGTAACCAGGCACATCCATGCCCCGAAAAAACGAACCTTTCATGTTATTTTCTGATGGTGTCTATTTCGTTCGAAGTTTGAGGGCATTCCGAATTCGCTCATCGAAAGTAAATGATTGTTGAAAAATAACGTTTGCATCGTAAAACCAGGGCATGTTTATAGATTTATCAACAAGCCATTTCGTTTTTATTGCCCAGCCCAGAACAAAAAAGTTCCGTTTCTGTCTCCCCCACTAGCAATTGTTAAGTACCCATTTCACAGTTACAAGCTATGCGGTACACTATAACTTCAGGCGTTAACCGCTAGTGCCACCTAGGGACAGAAACCTAACCCAATGATCTCACTTCAGACATCGGTGCTGACACCTATCGACTTGCGACGCTGCGGTACGAGCTAGAGGCCGTAAGCTGCTGCCATCTGGCGGGAGATTGGTGCGAAATGGCACCGTTCCAAACCGGCTACCGCCCGCGTAAAGGCGGATGCAGACTCGTTTAAAGGAAATAGTCCACCTTCCAACATGGGGATTTAAACTGAGATAGCCATCTTGTTTCTCGTACCCGAAAACCCCCGAGTAAAGCTTCTTTCAGCTGAAATCGCTCTGCAGCCGACAAAAACGGTTATTTTCATTCAAAAAGAAAGAAAAAAACGGGCATAACCGTGGGCATAACCAAAAGATTGCGGTGGGCATAACCAAATTTAACGCTTTCTATTTAATAGAAAACAAATATGTTAAAATTATGTCGCCTACTTTTCTACGCTGAATCGAATGAGACCAAAAACCATGTAAACTTTTTTTTTTAAATTCATCATAATTTCCGAAGGTGGACTATTTCCTTTAAGGAGCGCGGCAGATTGCAGAAATGCCCGGGCGGCGGGCGGTCGTGGGTATTTCAGATCTGGTGGAGCTTCGTAACCGACAGATAAATTGCTGAGTAGGGTGAAAAAATTGTCTAACATGGATTTATATCTGCCCTGTCAATTTTTCTCGGTCCCTCCCAAAGCGTAGCCAGTAGCGCAGTCAAAGCGGAAAGGGAGCCGAATTTTACCAAACTTAAGTTTTTGAAAAAGAGGGCCCGTCAATTTTCAAAACTTGCACATTTCTGGAATCATCAAGGCGTCAGCTTTCGAGTGGTATGCTTCAATAGTCTTGACCCCTCCGACCCTTTACAACGAACCGTGCGAAACATCCACTCCCGCCCGGGTATTTCTGCCGCGCTCCTTAAACCAGTCTGCATCCGCTTTTACGTCTAGCGCCCACCGATGCGTGAAAAAACGACCGTTTTGCGCGTGGCATCTTACAGGCGATCCTTACCAACAAATTGCGATAATGTCTGACACTTGGTATGCATTAAAAGTGGCTAAAATTCAATCTTACCTGCGTCGGAAGAAACTGCTGATCACCGCCTGTTTCTTCATCTCTATGTCAGCGGTGGGGCCTTGACCTACGCCATGCACTCACCACATGAGCAAACCAAATCCTAGCGCACGCAAACCTGACGTAAATAATCGAATCGAAATGTTGAACGTGTTTAACGATGTTGAACAAAATTAAAATTTTTGTTTCAAATCGCGCAACCGAAACACTGCGTCATCCCGTTGCAGCAGACAGCAGCAGCAGACAGCAGTATGTCAAGAACAATAAAATGACAAATAGGCATGCCAAATCGTTGAATATTAGGTACCTATGTAAGCCAAATGATCTGACATAATGAATTAAATTTGAAGTGATATCTGCAGGATGCATTTCAAAAAATATTTTTGTATTGTCAATTGATACCTACGATCCAACAAAATCATCTTTTTTAAACAACTTGACTCTTTCATATGTGGCGCTCTTGCGACGTTCCAGTTACGACTCTTGTCTTGTCTCTTGTTTGACGCGTGACCAAGTGTACCGTGAGGCTTGAGGTGTGCCTAAAGTAATATTATCCAATATATATTATCCTGGGTAAGACCAAGGACCTACGGTAAGATTCACACCAGAGTCTAGTTGCTGTCAAGTCGAGTAGGCAGGTACTGAAGTTTCAAATTGGTAGACAGAAGCATCAACTACCAAGCACATGCTGATGCTAGATGCTGCTCACCACTTTTCTCATTTTTGTATTTCTTGTCATACATACCTACCATCTGCCAAGTGCTTGGTATTTACTTTAGTTTAAAAGTGGCTGTTCAAAATCCACACATGTTTTCACAGTGTTGCAGGCAGGCGCGGATCCAGTGGGGGGGGGGGGGCAACCTTACCTGGTTCTCTTACCTGGTTGGGTTCCTCAATGTCAGAAGAGTTAAGGCCATGGCCCCCCAAAGGTCTTATTTTTTAACATTACACCTATGGCAGTGCATGGAAATAAATTTATTTTTTACGCTTGGCCCCTCCAAAACCCGTTTGACCCCTCCCAAAACACTGGGCTGGATCCTGCACTGGACACTGGTTGCAGGTCATATCAAGGTTATCATTGGGTAATAACTAATATGTTGATTCTTAATAAGAGGTGTTTTTCGGTCAAAATCACATGATGATAGATGCCTATCTACTAGTACCTTTCTGTGGTGGCAAAAACTGTGTCTTTCTTGTATTGCCACAAGGTTCATGCCTTGCCTATGCCTAGGCTTGCATAGGCCTTGCATTGCAGCATTTTTGCATGTTTTAGGTATGATTATGTTATCTATTTCTGTCAATTCACTACAGTGCTAGGTAACTTGGAAACATTGTGGGTGCTCAAATGAGTCAGGGGGTGCTGAGACAAGGATTGTGGGTGCTCAAGCACCCACAAAGAGATATAAAGTTACGCTTATGCGTGGCGGTGTGTGATACGGATGCCGATCTGGCTGGGCGGCGCGGCGGTCGGGCTCTTTGTGGGTTATTTCACCTTGATTGGCTAGTAGGCATTAATCAGTCAGTTGGCTCAAAACAAAAAGTATCATTATGGGAATAGTTTCCGTTCTTAGCTTTAACGTCCGCGGGTTGCGTGATAGGAAAAAAAGGCGATCAATCTTCAGGTTCCTGCACACAACATATCCACAGTACGTGATCACTTTACAGGAGACTCACTCGTCTACTGATATAGAACTTATTTGAGAAAACGAGTGGGGATCATCTGTAATATTCAGTCACGGCTCAGTTCACCAAGCTGGAGTGGCCATTTTATTGCCTCACAATTTTGGCGGAGTAATTCTTGGGAAATATAGTGATGACGTGGGCAGAATAGTCGGGTTGCGGTTTTCGCTCAATGGTGACCCATTTGCTGTTCTTGGTGTCTATGGCCCAGCCGTAGATATCCAGCGAGACAAAATTACCTTCTTTAATAAGTTACGGGAGGTAATGATAGGGTTTTCCGAAGCAAATACGGTGGTGGCAGGGGATTTAAACGTCAAGCTAGGGCCCTCGATGCCGAGATAGGAAAATTCACCAACACAAGCGCTAGTTCGACGCTGCGAGAGATACTTGAAGAATTCTACCTAATAGATATATGGAGGAAAAAAAATCCATCTGCTCGTGAGTTTACATGGAGACGCACGAACCCAAACCAACAATCCAGAATAGATTTCATATTTATCTCTGAAGCGATAAATTTTAATTACGAGGTACGAGCGAAAATATCGGCTGGAATTAAAAGTGACCACAGCGTGATTGAGATAAGCGCCACGCATAGCGGGCGCGAAAGAGGGCCAGGGTTGTGGCGATATAACAATCAGCTTCACGTATCTGATACGCTGTTCGTCGAACTAGTTAGTACTGAAATTACGAAGGCCAAAAACATTGTAACTCCGTATAGCGAGGATGTTAGCATCGGTCTAAAAGTTGAAATGTTATTAAGCAATATCCGGGTTATCAGCACTTTGCGAGGCAAGGCAATCGCATACGAACTGAGGAAAGAAGAAAAAGACTTATTGAAAATTGTTGGTGACATGGAAAAAGACATAAACACACTGAATGCTCAGCAAAAAGACATTTATGCAGAATCAAAACAAAGACTTGATGAAATAATGTCCATGCGAGGATTACAGGCAATCATTGCCTCCGGTGCCAGATGGACGGAATTTGGAGAAAAAGCGAGCCATTTTTTCCTGGCTAGGGGAAAGCAGCTTTCGGCACATAAAACTATAACCGAGATTAACGTTGCCGGGCAAATGATTACCGGTGATCGCAATATTTTACAGCACTGTGCAGACCACTTTGGGAAAGTATATTTGGCAAAAGGTGTCAATTCGCCAAAAATGAATGCATTTTTAACCAGTGCAAATGTACCTAAGCTTTCCGATGCCGAAAAAGCAAAATGTGAAGGTCTCATGTCGAATCAAGAATGTAAGTACGCGTTAAGCCAAATGAACAAAAATAAGGCACCGGGCGTGACGGGCTTTACACCTGAATTTGTCTTCTTCTGGAACGAGATCGGTGATATCATAGTGGGATACGTTAATGATGCATACGATAACGTTTTTTTTTTGTCACGCAAATGCGTGGAATAATTACTTTAATTCCGAAGAAACAGGATCAAGCTCTTTTACAGAACAAAAGGCCTATATGCTTGTTAGACGTGACCTATAAAATTGTCGCAAAAGTTGTTACCATCAGGATAGGGAATGTTATTCATAAGCTGGTATCCCCGGAGCAAACAGGGTTTATTAAAGGTAGGTTCATCGGGGAAAATACCAGGCTCACTAGCGATGTGATAACCTACTGTGAGGCTGATCAGATCGAAGGAGTAAGGATTGCCTGCGATTATCGCGCAGCGTTCGATTCCTTGGAGCATGATTTTATATTGGCGGCTCTTAAATCGTACAATTTTGGGGAAGGTATTTTACAGTGGATCAGACTGCTGTATCATGAGGCGCAATTAACAGTAGCAAATAACGGCTTTACATCGCCGTGGTTCAGGTGTAACCGCGGCACTTTCCAAGGGTCAGCATTGAGCGGCTCCCTGTTTGCGATGGCATTAGACATTCTAGCAATACATATCAGGGAAAATGCAAATATACGGGGAATTAAAATTAGTGGTGTTGAGACCAAGCTAAGTCTGTATGCTGATGACGTCACTGCCTTCCTGCAGGACCAACAATCTGCCGAAGCACTGATTCAGGTGATGCATGATTTTAGCGAAGCTTCCGGGGAAAAGAGTAACGTCATGTGGCTTGGACCAAAAAAGGACAGTAATGCACCCGTTTGTGGAATCAAGGCGGTAAATAGTATTAAATCATTAGGCATAATTTTTAGTGCCACGAAATCTTGCATTGCTGACAATATAGACCCAGTATGCAAGACAATTGGGAACATTATTAACATTTGGAGCCAACGAACACTTACTTTAAAGGGACGGACAACCGTCGCCAGGTCACTTTTATCATCCCAACTGGTGTATTTATGTTCCTGCGTTAAGATACCGAGAAAGAACATTGCAGCTATACAGAGCAAAATAATGAGGTTTCTATGGAGAGGCCGACCCCCAAAAGTAGCACAACGCATCCTGTGTCGAAATCAGTTGGGCAAACTACGGGGAGGCGATCTAAAAATGGTTCGATCAAAAATTAGATCATGACGTCATCAAAATGGGCGGAGCGAGCCCTTATAAGGAGATCCGATCTAAAAATAGATTGATTTCCTGACATTCACACATACAAACAGCCTATCACCCCTCAAAAAATGCCCATCACCCCTGGATTTTTTCCCGGTTGAAACTACACGAATCGCTCCATCATATTTTCTTGTACCTGGAAGGAGCCTGGCCCTACTTTGGCAGATATTGCGTCAATGAGAAAGGCTGACTATGAATGACCATATGAAGTCTGCTATTTAATGATTAATTGTAATATTATTCAGCATCGCTTTTTGTTAAAATTAATGATTAATGAAAATGAAAATTTTGGAGTTCATTTACCTGTCAATTATCATTTTTCGGAAATTAATATTCTGCATACACACTTTGTTTATGATGAACCACCATGTTGTAGAGTTTGTGCTGTGAAGTGGGCAGGTTGGTTCGCCGTACTTTTATTGTTTAAAAGGCAATAGTCTACTAGCAAATCATATGTATTACCGCCTATGACAACGATCAAACCTCATGCTATACATATGAGTGGTTTTTAAAGGGTATTTGTCCGTGTGAGTGGAATGATTGGCATAATTAAATGGTGACTCTTTGTAGGCAATTGTGGCGCAGTGGCTCAGTCCCGTTTTAAATCGTTGTTTTTCAACAATTGGGATTAATTTTTGGACTGTTTTAGGGCTAGATCATTTAATTGTTTATCCTTCTACATAATCATTGCAATTTTATTATCATGGGTTGCATCGGTGTAGTCAAAATGATAAGAAATGACATTAGTGTGAGTTGTGAGGTGAGGTGATTCACATTGAAATTGTGCAAACATGTCTTCTAAAAAGGTAATACAACTTTTATGTTGGTTGTTGTGACCATCTGTGGCCAAAATATTAAATCCACTTCAACTTTGGTAATCTTTACTGGGTACTGGTAGGGCAGGCGTCACACTTCTGTACACAACACTAGGTAGTGTGACAAGCCTGAACAAGTGGCAGGCGATGCAGCCGGCTTGATGACGTCATTGAGAGGGTATACCTAATGACGTAGCCCTGTTTACTTCTCAATCAGACTTAATGGCAGGGTTAGGTTAGGTAGGTTAGGTTAGTTGACCATGCAGTCGTCGCACCCTTAAGCCCCAACAAACAAACAAGGTTAGTTTAGGTACCATAACCTAAACTAACCTAACCCTGCCATTAAGTCTGATGGAGTAGTAAACAGGCCTACACCAATAAGTCTGATTGAGTAGTAAACAGGGCTACATTATTAAGTCTTATCGAGTAGTAAACAGGCCTACGCCATTAAGTCTGATTTAGTAAACAGCCCTACGCCATTAAGTATACCCTCCCAATGACATCATCAAGCTAGCTGCTCCGCCTGCCACTTGTTCAGGCTTGTCACACTACCTACAGTGTTGTGTACAGAAGTGTGACGCCTGCCCTACCAATACCTCTTTACTGTATATACCTGTTCAGTATTATTGTCTTTAGGCTCCCAAATTGTAAATCAGATGTCTTTCCAAACTAGAGAAAGCCAACACTGAAGACAAAACACTGAATAAACAGCCTGAGCTCAAGCTGAGTTTGGAAAGCTGAGTATTTTATTGGTTAACTATTATATTTAGGCTTGGTTCAGACTGCAAACAATAATAATAATAATAATAATAACGTTTATTTCGCACCAGCGTTGGTACATATCTTTGCAGCGCACACAATGGGAAGGAGATAGTACACAAGACAGACACAACAAAACACAAGTCATACACTAGCCAGGGTCAATGCCCCTCAGCAACTCATGGTGGTCTTGGTTCCGCTGTGCAACAATCCGATTCAGGTGGGACGCAAAAAGGTTGACAATGTCATTTTTTCCTGCTGCTGGGAGGTTAAGGGCCATTAGGTCATACTCCCGTCTAATATGAAGATGTGTTTTTGCTATGATGCCATTATGGCCTATTGCACTTACACACAGGGTTTTTATAATACTATTTTCACTAGAATGAAGCCTCTTGTAAAACAAAAGTTGTCTGCTAGCAACTAGCATAGGACAGGGAAGAAGCTTGAGGGACTTACATAGAACATGATTTCTGGTCCACACTGGCATCTTTACTAATTTCTTGATACATGAGTGATATGCCACACACAGTTCACGGAAGGCCTTCTTATCCCTGAGTGTGTCCCACAGCTCACAGCCATACATGTTCATACAGAAGGCTTTAAAGAGCTTGATCACAATGTCCTTGTTGGCATGGCCAACCCTAGCACAGATCATATTTGCACTATAATACATCAATCGCTTTACCCTGCGAATGTCCCCTCTGTCACTGATATCGGTGGCCAATATGTGACCCAGATATTTAAATTGATTGACCCAGGCCAGCTTGTGACCATTCAAAGAGATAACTGGGGTCTGTGAACTAGTCAGATGTGAGGATACATGTGGTCGTTGAGGATTGAATAGCATACAGACAGTCTTTTTTACATTGAATTTGATATCCCTTGACAAAGCAAATGTTTCACACGTATTAACTAGCTCTTTCAGACCTGCCCTAGTGGGCGAAAGTAGCACAATGTCGTCGGCATAGGCAAGCACATTTACAGAACATTCACCAATGTGGCATCCTAGCGGTGACATCCGCAAGTTACATATAAGGTCATCAATATACACATTGAACAGCAGGGGCGAGAGGTTGCCACCTTGACGCACACCATTTTCTACAGAGAAGGGATCAGAGGAACTGTTAGCCCATTTCACTCCCATCGTTTGGTTCCTGTACCAGCTCAGTAGAAGTTTCAGGTAGGATGAGGGAGCTCCTCTTTCAGACAGTATCTGAAAGAGCTTTGAATGACAGACTCTATCAAATGCTTTACTTGCATCAAGAAAGCAGGCATATACTGGACCGCTCAACTTAGTATAGTGATTAATTGTTTCTTTGAGTACATAAGTAGCAAGAGTGGTGGAATGTCCTGTCTTAAACCCAAATTGAGCATCACTTGTAAATAAGAAGGGTTCCAGCCTCTCAATCAGAATGAGTTCTAGTACTTTTGACAGTGTCATAGAAAGAGCTATAGCCCTGTAATTTGATTTGTCATCTAGCAGACCACCTTTATCCTTAATCAAAGGAACTAGCAATGAATAGACCAGGCCATCAGGCAGATTTGAGTGGTTAATCATGGTATTGAATAGGATTGCAATGATGGAAAGCATGTCAGGTTGCAAATGTAGCAGATGGTCAGTAGACATATGGTCCCACCCTGCAGACTTCCCACTTTTTAGCTTAGCCACTGCACAGCTCACATCCTCTGTAGTAATGGTAGGAGTACAGGGGGATGGGACACTCTTAAGCTGATTTAGCATTGCACAGTCACTGCTGCAGCTATTATCATGAACAATGCTTGAAAATGGTGCTTCCACATATTTGAAATATTGGTGTTCCCTGTAATGCTACCAAAACTAGGGGGGAGGGGGATACTACCGCCCATTTGCTGCTTCACCATGGTCCAGAAGCGATTGGGTTCCTGATTATGCAAAGACATAGCTAGCTTGTTTGCGTTTAGCCTTTTCTGTTTCCTTCTACAACTCCTTAACGCATATTTGAATGACAGTCTAGTCTGCCTCATCTGCAGAGCCACATGACCCTCTTTGGGAGAGCCACATGACCTCCAGTACAGGAATGCCTTTCGGGCCAATTCATGCAACAGTTTTACAGAGTGATTCCATCCAGGAACAGATTTAGGGTGATTATTGTGATGCACCCGCTTTTGCACAATACAGTGAGTCCCACTGAAAGTGATGGCATCTGTTAAAGCTTTATAACAGTTTGATATTTTGGCTAAGTGTGAGCCCTGCTCACAATTTGTACTACACATGGTTCTAAGCTCTCTGATGATTAAGTGGAAAAGTGGGCCTAGCTCCCCATGAATTGAATGATTGTATGCAATCACATCTTGCGCATTTGCAGAGCTCCAGCAAGGTTTTGACAACTTTGGGATAACTGGCTCATGGGACACAAGTACAGTAGGTTGTAAAATAAACTCCATTACTAATGGCATATGGTCAGTAACACTAATATCATAGTTCACAAATATACTTTGGATGGCAGAGTGCAGACTAGGACTGCAAATGCAGTGATCCAGCCATGATGTAGACCCATGAGCAGCACTGACAAAAGTGTATGTGTTTCTTGAGGGGCCTATGATATTTAGATCAGATAAGAGGTCATTTTCTGAACAAAATTCTGTGAGTTCAGTAAAGAAGGTTGAACCATGACTGTTGGCATTGAAATCACCAATTATACCAAAGTAGTTTGTTTTTGTACCAATAGCATCAAGTGTGCAAGCA
Organism: Chirona hameri; assembly: GCA_036785665.1. Classification (NCBI taxonomy): domain Eukaryota; kingdom Metazoa; phylum Arthropoda; class Thecostraca; order Balanomorpha; family Balanidae; genus Chirona; species Chirona hameri. Next base: position 12,437 of record JAXIVJ010016986.1, on the reverse strand, counting down.
AGCTGTCCAAGATACATGCAGAATTGGTCATGGCTCTCCAAATCTCTATAGTCTGTTGGAAGATACACATTAAGTAATGACACTTTACCCAAATTTGTCAATATGTCAATTTCCATCACCCGTTTGTTTATAGTATTTACTTTTGTACTGGATTGTAATGTCTTCTTCCATAAGATAGCTACACCGCCAAAAGGTCTGCCGTTTAAAAGTGCACTAGAGGAGTCAAAGGCAGAGATTCCTTGACCAAGGAAGTCTTTGTGAATGTTGCTCAATGTATGTAATTCAAATTTAGCTAGCCAGGTTTCTTGTAAAAACACTATGTCATGCATGTCACAGATTGAATGCACCTCAGACAATGAGCTTTTCAGGGAATGACAATTAAAGGAGCAGATTTTGAGCATGTTTGAAGAGGTGAGGGAACACAAACACTACACTACACTAAACACATGACACATTACCCACACTGGCACTGCGTGCTATCTGCTTTAGGGTGCTTACAGGTTTGGCTGCACTCTTAGCCACCTTAGGTTGGTAGTACCTTTTGATGGATACATGGGTAGGCCACTTATCAGGAAGAAGGATCAGGTTAACTTCCTCAGCTGGTACAGTAACCTTAAATCCTTTGTACCCATAGGTTGAAGCACAGTGATGAATTTCTTCAACACTTGCCTTGCCACTACCACTAAGTAGCCAGTTCACATGCGACTCTACAGCTTCACTGGTAGTGTCCGGGTCAAGCCTCCCAACAAAGAGGTAGGATTTCCTTGGTGGAGCAGCAACACCCCTAAGCAGAGTAGAGGAGTTCATCCCCGTCACCCCCATCTTCCTGCGACTGTTTGGCTTTTTTGCCTTGGCAACTAGTGTGAAGCCATCATCGTCCACAATGCGAGGCTGCTGCTGCACCTGAGTTTTCTCATGCTGCACCTGTTGGCACTGCTGCTGTTGATGTTGGTGCGCCTGTTGTTGCTGCTGGATCTGTTGTGGCTGTTGGGGTACTTCCCCACGTGGCACTGCTTGAGCTGGTTTTGGTGGCAAGGCAGCCACACTGGCCCACTGTGGTGGAGGGGCTTGATTTGTGTGTGAGCCCACACAGGTTTTGGTGGACGTCTCTTGCAGAGATTGCACAGCTTCTTTAAGAGTGCCCATGTCAGCCTGCATCTGGGAGAGCTGGCCTAGAAGGACTGAGATGTTCATATTTTCCGGATTGGTGGGGGGGATGTTGCCTAAGTCAATGGCACAGAACTTGGGCATGGCAGTGCCCTCCCTGTTTTGCTATTCTCAGGCATGACTGGCCACCAAGAGTTGTTCTGGCTCGCATTAAGATGTTCAGGAGTGCACTGCACATGCCATCGCCAAAACAACTAATTGGATTGAACTGTCAAAATCTAACAAACTAACGTTAGTTCTAAATATTTTCTGGCATGCATATGCCTTGCTTTGCAGTCAGTGGTTGGGTTAACAAGAGGTGGTGTATACCTGTCACAAATTTACAATTGAATTATGTACATAAATGTAAAAAAATACAGAGGTGGTTGACATCTCCTCATACGTCTTTAGTGGATGTGAGGCGAGTCATGGGCGTATTCACCACTGGGGAAATTTGGCAGATTTCCCGGAAAGTTTTCTCATCCGCCTTCATTTCAGTGGTAGTGGTACCATTTGCTTGCAATTTTTGCGGAGAAAAAGTTCACAAACATGTTCAGCTGACCTCGCCTGACATGTGGACATACAATTAAAGGGACATTCCCACCTTAACACTAGTTTTGAGTTGAGATAGCTAAGTTAGTGGCCATAGAGCGAAACTTAGGGGGGTAACATTGAAAACAAACAGTTATCTGGTCTAAGAGAAATTCAATTGTGATTTTAAAATTTGGGCCTTAGTAAGGTCCACCCTTATATGGATTTTGGACCGATGACGTCATCTCTCGTTATGGCCGGGTGTACTTGTTAAGAACAAACTTTGATTTTCTATGATCGCGAATCGCGATGTTTGATTGTTGATTGATGTGTTACGCCGTGTCATCAACATTTGACCAGTTTTAATCTTTTTAAGTCAATAATTTCTATTTAAGACCAATCAGGTATGCATCGAATGCCCTATGTTGTGTGTGGCGAATCAAATATTTCTACTACGGTGTACAGGTGAGCATGGGTGGAGCTTCCCAGAAAACGTTGGTGGGGCAAAATGCCATATTGGCCGGATGTTTTACATTATTGAGGTGAAAAATTGCCATATTAATGCCAGGAAACCTTCAAATCTGACAAAAGTTGGTGGGGCATAACACAAAGTTGGTGGGGCAGTGGCCACACCATGTGAATAGGAAACTCCATCTGTGCAGGTGAGTCGTCATGCTATTTCATTTACCAACAGCCAGCGGCCCAACAGATTCCTATTTTCCTATCAACATATTCACTAATTATGCTGTGATTATCGTTACAAATATCACAAGAGCACAAGCCAGACAAAAGGTAATTTTTTAGCATTAGGATAAATCATTTGGGTAATCAGACGCCTATGACGGATACCTTTGCACAACATTGAGTGGGAAAATGTGCCACATGCCATTATTTTAAGATTGAAAAGAAGGGTTTGACACATTAAAAAATAAAAGGATGAAATTGTACTTTTCTGTTACCCTGAGGAGGATTTCAAAACACATTTCACCAAATAAAAGTTGCTTATATTGTATATAAAATGCTGAAACATGCCAATTTTCTACATTTTTCTTCTTCATATTTGGCAGGGCTATGCCCACTGGTATTCCACTGCAACTGTATCCGCCAGTGGTGTTCTATCAATATGTTTGCTAGTGATGATGTTCATTGTTCAGTGAGCAAAATTATAAATTATGGAAATGTAAGGTTCTTTGACCAAAAATAATACAGGTAGGTAATCTTCGACTAAGGCAGGTACCTGTCAGTGCGCCGTGTAATTCACAGTATGGCAGCATATGGTAACATCATAAAAGCAGCTGCATTGTGCACCACAGCAAAATTTCCATATTTCTGCTGAAGAAGCCATTAAACCTAACCATGGTGTGTCAGGGAACAATTATAATAACATAATCAAACCTGACCTAACCTTTACAGCAATTACGGTTGCAGGGACCAACATTTGAACAATCCGCTCACTGCGCTGCAGTCCTACTGGGATCTGTTACCCCCAGACCATCTTGTAGACAAAACCTAACCCTACAGCTATAATAAGTTGTCTGATGTATTAATGCAACCTAACCTAACCTAACCTATTTATAATAATAAAGGCTTCATCAGAAGACATGGAAATGCTGCCATGGTGCACAATGCCTCTGTTTTTCTGATGTTACCATGTGATGCTGTGACGTCATACTGTACATAACATGGTGCACTGACAGAAAGTGTGTTACCCTGTGTCTTACCCCATGTGACATGCCACTGCATCAGCTGACCCTGTGTGACCTGTCACTGTGTCTGTGTCTGACCCTGTGTGACCTGCCACTGTCTGACCCTGTGTGACCTACCACTGTGTCTGAACCTGTGTGACCTGCCATTGCATCTTACCCTGTGTGACCTGCCACTGTGTCTGACCCTGTGTGACCTGACACTGTGTCTGACCCTGTGACTTGCCATTGCGTCTTACCCCATGTGACCTGCCACTGTGTCTGACCCTGTGTGACCTGCCACTGCGTCTTACCCAGTGTGACCTGCTGCTGAGTCTGACCAGTGTGACCTGCCGCTGTGTCTGAGCCGTGCGACCTGCTGCTGTGTCTGACCCATGTGACATGCCGCTGTGTCTGACCTGTGTGACCTGCTGTGTCTGACCCGTGTGACCTGTTGCTGTGTCTGACCTGTGTGACCTGCTGCTGTGTCTGACCCCTGTGACCTGCTGCTGTGTCTGACCCTGGTTGTTGTACGCTGGTTGTTGTACTGTATGTTGGTGTGGTCGTGCCTTGACCCGAGCCCCCCCCCCCCCCCCCCCCATGAGCTGACCGCCCATCTACCCACAGGCAGTGAAGAGGCGTCTGCCCCAGTCCCAGTCGGAGCCGAGCTCAGCGGCCAAGCGTCCCTCGGAGGAGGCAGGCAGAGCTGGCCAGCTGACCGAGCGCAACAAGGTGGCCGCCCGCTTCCGGCCGGCCTATTTCCCTTCCCTTCACCTGCGTTTTTGCCTGAAGCAGATCGTTCTCATTTAAATAATCTGGATGGCTGTGTTGTACGGTACCTTTTTTATTTTGCTCGGTAAAGGCTGAATAGGGACACTGTCGTGTGGTTTTGGTAACCAAAGGATGCATTTTGTCGCATTATTCGTGAAGGAAGCACATTTCAGTTTGATGATAGTTGATCAGGTTGTTGCATCTGGCTAGTCAAGGGTGGGCACAATGTCGTGTATGATACTGTTAACTGTTTCCTGCACTGCGATACGAAAATAAATGTAGAAAGCATTACACTGTCTGCGAAATAAAATCATCAATAATAGAAATCGAAATATCAAACGGAAGATTTCGTGATCAGTGTCCTAAGTATGCTGTATGGTCTGTACTCTGTACACAAATTTTCAGCGAAATCGAGATACACGGCGGACCTTCGTATGTATGACCGTCCGTATTTAGTAAGATACGAAAATCCAAGACCAAAAACATTGGATTCGTGATCAGCGCATCGGATATGGTTTGTGGACCAATTTTCAGCGAAATCGAGATACCCGGCGGACCTACGTATGCATAGGCGTAGGAACAGGGGGGGGGGGCAGCCCCCCCCCCAACATTTGGGATTTTACCATTACGCCTATGGGCGTTGCATGGAAAGAATCGACTTCAGAATGCCTCCGGACCCCCCCCCCCCCCTCCCAACTTGAACATAGTTCCTACGTCCCTGTTCGTATGTATGTATGACCGTCCGTATTTCGTAAGGTACGAAACAATCCCAGATCAAAAACATTGGATTCGTGATCAGCGTATCGGATATGGTCAGTGTATCAATTCTCAGCGAAATCGAGATGCCTCAAATATCAAACTACATTTAGAATAAATCTGCTCCTAGTATAACGGTGGTGTACGAAGACGCATACGTTTCAATGGTTGGTTTGTTTTGTATTCAAAGCGCCAGAATTGTCTCGAAAAAAAGTGCCATACTTTGGCAGCGTAAAGGATTTCTATATAGCTCTCTAGAGCTCAATATGACGGTCATCATACCAAATTTAAACAACTTAATTTTTATCAAGTTAAGTGTCGTTTCCGAGAAAAAACATATCACCATCGTTTTCAGCAGCACTTACTTCCTATTTTCGGGTACAACCGGCGTATATTTGACAACTTTCAGAAAGGTGGCAATGTCCCTTTAAGTGTGATTCAACAACTTTCAAAAAGGTGGGACAGTCCCTTTAAGGAATCTGTAGGACATTAAAAAATAAATGTTAGGTTCATGCTGCTGTACATTGCACTTTTACTGAGCTTGATACCAAACTGATAATAAGGCTTCCTGGCTGAGATTGACAATAATGTTTGTGTCACCAGGAGATATGGCTGACGAAAACCAAACCATAGTCCTTCGCAGGGTACCTGTCAAGGGGTGAGTTATGACAACTACATTTCAAGGTTATATACATATGCTTATTTGCAGTGTCCCAAAATTGAGTTCGTGTCTGGGTGTCAGTGAAAAATCATGTAGAAAGAAGACCATGGGAGGGGAAAATAAAGAGCTCAAACAAGGTCTAGAATGAATGATTGTTTCTAATGGTGTAAAACAACAATGCATTTGCATACAAACACTTAATTAATGTTTAACAAGACATTCTGAACAAATGCATCTCTCTTGTGTCAAATTATCATCAATGTTGGAGTGGAAAAGTTAATGCATAAAAAGTGGGGTGAGTGGGGAATTATTCCTGCTTGGGTCGAAATCGGGTCTGCTAGCCATCCCGCACGAAATGTTGGCAGATAGTGAAGAGGTTTGATGTGCTCAGTCGTCGGCCGACGTCTTGACCCTGCTGCTGACCTCTGTCGGCGGCCCAGCCGGTGCCCCCATCGCCCGGTCGTGTATCGCCCACAATCATCGGGACCGCTGGTGTCTGGTGCTGCCGGGCGTGTCGGCCGCCGTCTGAACCCTGCTGCCTCGTCGTCCTCTGTCGGCGGCCCAGCCGGTGCCCCCATCGCCCGGTCGTGTGTCGCCCACAATCATCGGGACCGCTGGTATCTGGTGCTGCCGCCTGCCGAGCGTGTCGGCCGCCGTCTGAACCCTGCTGCCTCGTCGTCCTCTGTCGGCGGCCCAGCCGGTGCCCCCATCGCCCGGTCGTGTGTCGCACACAGTCATCGGGACCGCTGGTGTCTGGTGCTGCCGCCTGCCGAGCGTGTCAGCCGCCGTCTGAACCCTGCTGCCTCGTCGGCCTCTGTCGGCGGCCGACAAGGCGGCCCAGCCGGTGCCCTCCATCGGCCGGTCGTGTGTCGCCCAGTCATCGTCACCTAGGCGCCGCGGGCGGCGCCGAGGCTTTTCGCGGGGCGGTGCACACGACGGGGAGTGACGGCTATGACGTGTATGACTTTTGTTTGTGTATTATTTGTTTAAAAACAAAACTTAAAAATAAATAGAGTAGTACTTTTTCAGTGTTTTTTTTTGCGGCGTAAACGACACATCACAGCAGCAATACCGGAGTTCCGACGGGAACGGGACGGGGACCGGGACGGCGACGGCGACGGCGACGGCGACGGGAATGGAAATGGGAGACGGGAGCGGAGCGGGCATGATCAGCTTAGCTGCTATGCACTATCGAACTTGTTACCATCGTATTGCGGTAGCAAGCGGGCCACACTTGTTCCCTTACTAATGTGTGTCGTCATCATCCGTTTCATCATGTGATCAGAGGCGTAACTTTACACAAAAAAAAATCATTGGGGTTGCACTTAGTTGTTAGAGCCCATTTGTAACACATCGCGTCATAGGCGTAATGTTAAATTCCCAAATTATTGGGGTTGTAGCCACAACTCCAATTTACATGAAAGTTCCACCCATGCATGTGATCAGTCACATTCGAGTGGCGATAGATTTGTCGGCCTGATTTTGCCGTCAATTTAAAACCTACGAATTCACCCTATGAAATCAGTTACACCAAACAAAATACAGCGACCGAACAGAGCGCGATCCAAATATTGATCAGCCAGCTGACTGCACAATCTAAATATTGATTCGCCAGCTGTTGGTGCAATCTAAATTTGGATTGCTCAGCTGACAAGCGATCTAAAAATGGATTTCTCACGTGAATTGATGCTGCGAAAAATCAATATTTTGATCGTGGTGACCATTGAATAACAGCCACCCAAAAAAATTCCCAATAATATTTCCTTGATATAAGACGAGTTCGACATGTTTTCTAACAATTTCTGAAAAGTTTGTGCGCATTTGTTGCTCCAGAACACCAATACGGCCACTACAGTTTGGGTCTGCAAGCATGCCCAAATATGGGCATAAAAAATCAATTTTTTGATCGATCCATTTTTAGATCGCCTCCCCGTAGTTTGCCCAACTGAAATATAGAGGACAGTAGTTTAAAAGCGCCAAATACACAACTTATGTAAGTCGTTGAAATTAGCATGGATTAAAAGATTGTTCATTTGTGTAGACTCACCATGGCGTAAATTACTACAAGCGCGTATTGGTAAGTACGACTTGACCGATTTAATGCGGTCTTGTTTGGGGAAAGATGACATCCAGCGCTGAAAAATTCCATCATTTTACAAAGAGTTGATATTATATTTCCAAGAATACTCGAATCAACCACTGAATTGCTCGAAAAACATTCAAAAAGAAGCACTATGGTTTAACAGAAGCATTCGTCAAGACAGAAAAACTATTCATTAGCGGTTTATACCAAGCGGGAATCAAAATAGTGGATGATTTGTTAAAGGGAAATAATGACCTTTTTCCACAAAAATGGAGTTAGCACTTGAAATCGCCAGACGAGACCAAAATATATTGTAAATTCATTACATTTTGCATGAAAACTTTCCTACCGAAAGATATTTCAAGTTAAAGTTGATAAGCGTTCCACACTTTTAACGACCGGTACTTGCAAGTACTTTTGGTCCTCATCAAACTGCGGGCTTTTCCCGTATTGTTTTTTTACGCAATGGAGTGGAAAATATATTGTGCGTTCTGCTTGTTGTGATTATATGCCCGGCGATCTTCTAAAACTAACAGCGATTGGAAAAAGTGGCAATACAATCGGAAGCTCATCGATGCACATCAACGGCGGCATAGTTAGTAGTTGCGACCCTCAATTTTTGAAAATAAATTTATTTGTTTTCAACATTAGGAGTATTGTATAATTTGTCTGCGGCTGTATATAACACTATGCTTTATATTATCATGAAAAATAATAATTTTTCCCCAAAAAACTAACAAACAATAACACAAAACTGGCAATTAAATCGGAAGCTCATCGATGCACATCGACGGCGACCTATTTAGCGTCGTCGATTTGTTTACAAAGCATTGTCATGCTTCTCGGCGCACTTAACCATTGTGGCGAGTTGTTGCTAGTAGCGCTTTCGTTCTCCATGGCAACCAGGCGTGAGCCAATGAAAAGCCACAACGTATTCCCTTCTGGCTTTTGATTGGCTGACGCCTGGTTGCCATGGAGAACGAAAGCGCTACTAGCGTGTGTCCGAGCAGCGCTCAGTTTGATCGGAAATGTCACAGAGCCTCCAAAAATGCCGCAATCGATGTAAACAATGGTAGGGAAGGGCGAATTTGTCAATGACCTTCATGAAGTACACAAGGTACTTGTTTTGTATTTTTCCCAAACTTACAACTTCGAATTTGGGAATAATTTTATTTAATTCTTAAATTTAAATAAAATAATTTTAAAACCATAGCGGTAGCCTAAGAAATTGTTGCTAACAAAATCAAAAGGTCATTATTTCCCTTTAAAGGGAAATAATGACCTTTTGATTTTGTTAGCAACAATTTCTTAGGCTACCGCTATGGTTTTAAAATGATGTTATTTAAATTTAAGAATTAAATAAAATTATTCCCAAATTCGAAGTTGTAAGTTTGGGAAAAATACAAAACAAGTACCTTGTGTACTTAATGAAGGTCATTGACAAATTCGCCCTTCCCTACCATTGTTTACATCGATTGCGGCATTTTTGGAGGCTCTGTGACATTTCCGATCAAACTGAGCGCTGCTCGGACACACGCTAGTAGCGCTTTCGTTCTCCATGGCAACCAGGCGTCAGCCAATCAAAAGCCAGAAAGGGAAAACGTTCTGGCTTTTCATTGGCTCATGCCTGGTTGCCATGGAGAACGAAAGCGCTATTAGCAACAACTCGCCACAATGGTTAAGTGCGCCGAGAAGCATGACAATGCTTTGTAAACAAATCGCCGACGCTAAATAGGTCGCCGTCGATGTGCATCGATGAGCTTCCGATTTAATTGCCAGTTTTGTGTTATTGTTATATATATATATATATATATATATATATATATATATATATATATATATATATATATATATATATATATATATATATATATATATATATATATATATATATATATATATATATATATATATATATATATATATATATATATATATATATATATATATATATATATATATATATATATATATATATATATATATATATATATATATATATATATATATATATATATATATATATATATATATATATATATATATATATATATATATATATATATATATATATATATATATATATATATATATATATATATATATATATATATATATATATATATATATATATATATATATATATATATATATATATATATATATATATATATATATATATATATATATATATATATATATATATATATATATATATACATATATATATATATATATATATATATATATATATATATATATATATATATATATATATATATATATATTATATATATATATATATATATATATATATATATATATATATATATATATATATATATATATATATATATATATATATATATATATATATATATATATATATATATATATATATATATCTATATATCTATATATATATATATATATATATATATATATATATATATATATATATCTATATCTATATCTATATCTATATCTATATCTATATCTATATCTATATCTATATCTATATCTATATCTATATCTATATCTATATCTATATCTATATCTATATCTATATCTATATCTATATCTATATCTATATCTATATCTATATCTATATCTATATCTATATCTATATCTATATCTATATCTATATCTATATCTATATCTATATCTATATCTATATCTATATCTATATCTATATCTATATCTATATCTATATCTATATATCTATCTATCTATCTATCTATCTCTATCTCTATCTCTATCTCTATCTCTATCTCTATCTCTATCTCTATCTCTATCTCTATCTCTATCTCTATCTCTATCTCTATCTCTATCTCTATCTCTATCTCTATCTCTATCTCTATCTCTATCTCTATCTCTATCTCTATCTCTATCTCTATCTCTATCTCTATCTCTATCTCTATCTCTATCTCTATCTCTATCTCTATCTCTATCTCTATCTCTATCTCTATCTCTATCTCTATCTCTATCTCTATCTCTATCTCTATCTCTATCTCTATCTCTATCTCTATCTCTATCTCTATCTCTATCTCTATCTCTATCTCTATCTCTATCTCTATCTCTATCTCTATCTCTATCTCTATCTCTATCTCTATCTCTATCTCTATCTCTATCTCTATCTCTATCTCTATCTCTATCTCTATCTCTATCTCTATCTCTATCTCTATCTCTATCTCTATCTCTATCTCTATCTCTATCTCTATCTCTATCTCTATCTCTATCTCTATCTCATCTCTATCTCTATCTCTATCTCTATCTCTATCTCTATCTCTATCTCTATCTCTATCTCTATCTCTATCTCTATCTCTATCTCTATCTCTATCTCTATCTCTATCTCTATCTCTATCTCTATCTCTATCTCTATCTCTATCTCTATCTCTATCTCTATCTCTATCTCTATCTCTATCTCTATCTCTATCTCTATCTCTATCTCTATCTCTATCTCTATCTCTATCTCTATCTCTATCTCTATCTCTATCTCTATCTCTATCTCTATCTCTATCTCTATCTCTATCTCTATCTCTATCTCTATCTCTATCTCTATCTCTATCTCTATCTCTATCTCTATCTCTATCTCTATCTCTATCTCTATCTCTATCTCTATCTCTATCTCTATCTCTATCTCTATCTCTATCTCTATCTCTATCTCTATCTCTATCTCTATCTCTATCTCTATCTCTATCTCTATCTCTATCTCTATCTCTATCTCTATCTCTATCTCTATCTCTATCTCTATCTCTATCTCTATCTCTATCTCTATCTCTATCTCTATCTCTATCTCTATCTCTATCTCTATCTCTATCTCTATCTCTATCTCTATCTCTATCTCTATCTCTATCTCTATCTCTATCTCTATCTCTATCTCTATCTCTATCTCTATCTCTATCTCTATCTCTATCTCTATCTCTATCTCTATCTCTATCTCTATCTCTATCTCTATCTCTATCTCTATCTCTATCTCTATCTCTATCTCTATCTCTATCTCTATCTCTATCTCTATCTCTATCTCTATCTCTATCTCTATCTCTATCTCTATCTCTATCTCTATCTCTATCTCTATCTCTATCTCTATCTCTATCTCTATCTCTATCTCTATCTCTATCTCTATCTCTATCTCTATCTCTATCTCTATCTCTATCTCTATCTCTATCTCTATCTCTATCTCTATCTCTATCTCTATCTCTATCTCTATCTCTATCTCTATCTCTATCTCTATCTCTATCTCTATCTCTATCTCTATCTCTATCTCTATCTCTATCTCTATCTCTATCTCTATCTCTATCTCTATCTCTATCTCTATCTCTATCTCTATCTCTATCTCTATCTCTATCTCTATCTCTATCTCTATCTCTATCTCTATCTCTATCTCTATCTCTATCTCTATCTCTATCTCTATCTCTATCTCTATCTCTATCTCTATCTCTATCTCTATCTCTATCTCTATCTCTATCTCTATCTCTATCTCTATCTCTATCTCTATCTCTATCTCTATCTCTATCTCTATCTCTATCTCTATCTCTATCTCTATCTCTATCTCTATCTCTATCTCTATCTCTATCTCTATCTCTATCTCTATCTCTATCTCTATCTCTATCTCTATCTCTATCTCTATCTCTATCTCTATCTCTATCTCTATCTCTATCTCTATCTCTATCTCTATCTCTATCTCTATCTCTATCTCTATCTCTATCTCTATCTCTATCTCTATCTCTATCTCTATCTCTATCTCTATCTCTATCTCTATCTCTATCTCTATCTCTATCTCTATCTCTATCTCTATCTCTATCTC
>JAXIVJ010016985.1:22500-27343 GCA_036785665.1 Chirona hameri | reverse complement strand
CAATGTGCAGCCTGATCAATACATGCCTATACTTGGAGTGGAGCGGTGTCGCGAGAATTATGCCGCGTTCTTTGCGCACTTTCCCCACCGGGGAATCCCCGGAATTCACGTGAAAATCAGCTGTCTCGTTATTTGCGTACTTTCCCCTTTACGCGCCATAGTTGTACAAAGCGCGCCAGAAATGAGCCCCGCAGATGACAATACGCCTAGCGCTGCCGAGGACTGCTCTCCCGTTTCCGCGCGGAATTCCGGGATCCCGACACAGAAAAACAGTCGAGAACGCACGTTCCTGGTATTCGGCGGAATCCCCACAGGAATGTGCGCAAATAACGCGGCCCGCAGTCAGGGGCGTAGGCAGGATTTCTCCCAGGGGGGGCAAATAGGATCAGAGGGGCCCTGGTAGACAAGGGGCCCACATAATTAAAACAGTATGTTGTATGTTGTAAAACGACAAATAACTTTCGACAGCATTTTTTTTTTGGGGGGGGGGGGGGGGTGGTCAAAAACTCAAAATTTCGCAAATCCGCGATAGCCATTTTCAATATAATGTCATTTCCGTTCTTTCGGCGTTTTTATTTGCAATTTGCTTCAAAACTCGATTTTCTACGATTTTTCAAACATTATTGTTTTTCCACCAAAAATGTCATGACATGACGTGAATAAAATGTCATTATCTTCCAAAGTACTCTACCATTTTTATTGAAATGTTGTGATAAGACGTAGAATTGATGCAGCAAAAGGTACTGAAAAGTTGACGTCGATATATCTAATTGTTTGCAAGTTATTGAGAAAATCAGGGGGCAGATTCTGCCACCTCCAGCGGGACACGGTCTAATCAAAATAATATCCTGCATCTTCTTCAATTCGGATTAAGGAAACAACACAGTACGTACATGCTGATTGTGCACATATACGATGAAGTTACAGAATCTCTACAAAATAACTAAATAGCATCCCTCTTATATCTTGATTTACAGAAAGCTTTGGCTACCTTTTGTTTATACATTTTCTTGAAAAAAATGCACCACATTGTGATACGAGGGGTTTCTACAACACGATAGAGTCATATCTTAACACGCGTCCTGGAGGGCCTCTGATAATTACACGCCCTGGAGGGGGGGGGGGCGGATTTCACCCCCTAAGATCTCGAAAACCACGCAACGTAGCGACAAGCGGAAACCGGCGTTAGATATCTCGAGACAAGCTCTATCGAAGTCTTTTTGTCTTTAAACCTGTCTTTTTGTTTAGGTCAGTTCAATATTAAGGTCACCAGAGGTCATCAAAGGTCAGACTTTCCAGTTTAAAGGAAATAGTTCACCTTCAACATGGGTTTTGAGCTGAAATAGCAGTTTTGTAGCCCGTGTTGAGAAATCCTTATCTGGAACTTGTCTTGGCTGAAAAGACTCTCCAGCTGAAGATATTTGACTTTTTGGCGAAGGAATACGGCGCATATATGATGTACCGTACCGTCTGAAAGTGCCAGCACTGCCATGGAGCATGCGCAGACCAATAACGCACACCATAACATTAATAATTTACGACCTTCTGTCCTGAATTGGCGCGATGTAGGACCATTTTTGAAAATAAAAAAAGAAACTGTATTAAAAAATATAATAAAATCGTGTTCTGAAAAATTTCCCGAAGGTGAACTATTTCCTTTAAAGGGACTATCCCACCTTAACATTATATTTTAGTTGAGATAGCCATATTGATGGCTTGGCATTTAAATTAAGTATGGTAGCAGTTAAAACAACCACAATGATCTAATCAAAAAGATATTAAAGTTTGATTTTAACATCTGTAAAAAGTAAGGCCCATGCGTATTTGAATAGGGCCTCTAAGCCGACAGCGTCGTGTCTCTTCACCCAACTGGTAATGATAGTCGACTTGTTATAAGGTCAACCTTGGAATATTTTCGTCTTTCATTTCTCGATCCCCGGGTGGTTCGCAATCTAAAGGCTAGCACTATCAGCTGGAGTAGATGCAGCAGTTCGCCGCCAGGGACCGCTAGTGAGCCAGGGTGTTATGACGTCGCAAGCAAATGGTACCAGTTAAATATTTAACACTAAATATTTATTTATTTATAAATCAATCAATCAATATTTAGTGGTACCATTTGCTTGCGACGTCATAACACCCTGGCGGGCCTGGCTCACTAGCGGTCCCTGGCGGCCAACTGCTGCAACAGCTCCAGTTGATAGTGCTAGCCAATATAGACACCGGGTGGTTCGCTGTTTTTCTGCGCAATAGATGTCGACACAAAATTGTGACATACATTTGGCAGCACAAAGGATTTCCCTGTTATTAAACAAAAATCATATGCCGTCACCAACCCAACTTTCCGCTTAAAACTAAAAGTTCAATATCTTCCAAGATATTTTTTTTTTCGGAAAAAAAGTTCACGAACATGTCCAGCTGATCTCGCCTGACATGTAGACATACAATTAAGTGTGATTTGACAACTTTCAAAAAGGTGGGACAGTCCCTTTGACCCGCGACTTACTGGGGGGGTATTTTTTGCCCCCCCCCCCCTCCCGTTATTCTGCAATAACTCATAAACCAACACCAGTATCGTCACAAATCTTGCAGTACGTTCTCTCACATAAATTCTACACATGTTGGCCAAAGAAAACAGTTAAGGTTATGAAAGGTCAACTGGAAATGACGTCAGAGTGACGTCATGTTCTTCGGTTTTTGTTGCAAAATAATGGTTTCCGGAAAACGCTGTTAAAGATACAATGTTTGAGATAAATTAAATTGTCTTAAATCAAATTACTTACAATAGACTGGTCTATCAAACTGCCATCTCGGATTTTTTTTTTATTCAAAATTTTGAGAAATCCAATTTTTTTTGTTGTGTTTTTACATTTTTTTTTAATCCGAATTATCCCAAAACCGGATTGTGTTATTGAGACGTGTTCGGTAAATACGTGTACCAAATTTGAAGTCGATATCTTCAAAAATGACTGACTTGTGACCTTTAAATGACCCAAATCGACCACCTCTCACAGCATTACTATGCATACAAAAATGCATTTCCGTTTTTTCTTTTTACTTCTATTAATATGAAACCAACAATGTTTTAAGGTCATTTTCGCGTTCTAGACGAAAAACAAACACATAAACATGTTACAACGCCTAATGACAGTAATCTGCAGTTTGACCTCGTGACCTCGGATGACCTTGACCTGACCCAAGGTCATAACCAGCTTAGAATGGTACTTGCAAGTGTCAGACACACGACTCATAACGATTTATCGACTGCTTATGCGTTTAATATCGCAATTTTGCGCGACAATCCATCCATCGAGACCTTTTGACACGGTCAAACATTTTGTACTTGACCTGACCTGTGACGTCACCAGTGACTCCGAGGTCAACAATATTATGTTTCCTTCGATAAATTTACCAGGGCTATCGAATGCCGTTTGAATTTTTACAATCGGTCCGGTAGTTCCGGAGATCCGAGGGGGGCAAAAAGTAGCCCCCCCAGTAAGTCGCGTTATGAAATATACCCCAGTAACTCGCGGGACTTCGGTCCAGAAACACCAAAATATCTCGGGAACTCTCGGGAAAATATCTCGGGAATAGCTAGGAACAAACTGAAAAAAAAGCAAGCGAAATCTCTTGAAATATGCAATCGCCATTTATATCCTCAAATTTGAGTTCAGGTCAATATTGTAAGGCTCCGATGTCATCAAATGTCATGAAATGTAAAAAAAAAACTGTTTTTGGCAAAACCAGTTTTTCGCAAATAACTTTTTACCTAATAAAGATAAGGCACAATTGTTTTACGCCATCGTGCTTGTCTCGTTAAGGCGCTTCTAATTCAAAATCGTAGAAGGATGAAAAACATGTTTACATGTTTTTTTTCTCTCTCAGAATTCGAAGATTTCCACCGGGGGTCGCTCAGGAAAGTATGGGCCAACGTGTTTCTCCGGATGTGTGTCCAGACGAGATCTTTGGCCACCTCTGCAGGTCGCTGGTCGACGCTGCGGTTATTGGTTCGGAAGATAACCAGGGGGCTCCCCCCCCCCCCCCGCCAATGGCGTTCGGCTGAGACCCCAGCTAATGCCGGGTTAAAACTCGCCA
Organism: Chirona hameri; assembly: GCA_036785665.1. Lineage (NCBI taxonomy): Eukaryota > Metazoa > Arthropoda > Thecostraca > Balanomorpha > Balanidae > Chirona > Chirona hameri. The sequence continues at coordinate 23,251 of JAXIVJ010016985.1, read as the reverse complement.
AAGCCTTGTACTCCTCTCAGACGTTACCAGCATACACTGAACAACAATGATAACTTTGACTGGTGTTCCTTCCAGAGCCTCACCGGCTCTCGACCGGCAGACCACCTCCACCACCACAGGACCCTCTAAAGGACAGCAGAGGCCCTCTACAGATCGGCAGGGGCCTCTAAAGGCCGGCAGAGGGCCCTCTATAGATCGGCAGGGCCCTCTAAAAGTCAGCAGAGGGCTCTCTACAGATTATCTGGGCCACTGCAGATTGACAGGGCACCTATATGCTGAAAGAGGGCCCTCTACAGGTCGGCAGGGCCCTCTAAATGCCGGCAGAATCCCTCTGCAGATTGGCAGGGCGATCTACATATCGGCATTGCCCTCTAAAGGCCGGAATAGACCTCTAAAGGCCGTAAGGGCCCTCTAAAGGCCGCCAGGGCCCTCTTAACCCTCGCCCTACGGGGGGGGGGGGGGGCCTGACAGGCCCCCTTGAGGTTTTTCTTGAATAACTTTTTACACATGCAGTGCATCTTACTGAAATTTTTGGTAGCTGAGTTTACAGCAATTACACGTAGGTTGTAAAAAATTATTTGAAATTCGTTGAGAAATTCGGGAAATAATGACGTTTTGATGACGTCATGTTGGTAAAACATAGAAATATTGGAAAAATCGTAGAAAATAGTTTTAAAGCAAATTGCAAACGCAATTCACCAAAGATACAAAATGACATTTTCTTTAAAATGGTAATTTCAGATTTTCCAAA
>JAXIVJ010016985.1:0-17500 GCA_036785665.1 Chirona hameri | reverse complement strand
CCTGTTCCGGTGTCAGTTCTGGCTCCGGCTCCTGTTCCGGTGTCAGTGCTGACTCCTGTTCCGGCGTCAGTTCTGGCTCCGGCTCCTGTTCCGGTGTCAGTTCTGGCTCCGGCTCCTGTTCCGGTGTCAGTTCTGGCCCCGGCTCCTGTTCCGGTGTCAGTTCTGACTCCTGTTCCGGCGTCAGTTCTGGCTCCGGCTCCTGTTCCGGTGTCAGTTCTGGCTCCGGCTCCTGTGCCGGTGTCAGTTCTGGCTCCGGCTCCTGTTCCGGTGTCAGTACTGGCTCCGGCTCCTGTTCCGGTGTCAGTTCTGGTTCCGGCTCCTGTTCCGGTGTCAGATCTGGCTCCGGCTCCTGCTCCGGTGTCAGTTCTGGCTCCGGCTCCTGCTCCGGTGTCAGTTCTGGCTCCGGCTCCTGCTCCGGTGTCAGTTCTGGCTCCGGCTCTTGTTCCGGTGTCAGTTCTGGCTCCGGATCCTGTTCCGGTATCAGTTCTGGCTCCGGCTCCTGCTCCGGTGTCAGTTCTGGCTCCGGATCCTGTTCCGGTGTCAGTTCTGGCTCCGGTTCCTGTTCCGGTGTCAGTTCTGACTCCCGCTCTTGTTCCAGTGTCAGTTCTGGCTCCTGTTCCAGTGTCAGTTCTGGCTCCGGCTCCTGTTCCGGTGTCAGTTCTGACTCCCGCTCTTGTTCCGGTGTCAGTTCTGGCTCCGGCTCCTGTTCCGGTGTCAGTTCTGGCTCCGGCTCCTGTTCTAGTGTCAGTTCTGGCTCCGGCTTCTGCTCCGGTGTCAGGTCTGGATCCGGCTCCTGTTTCGGTGTCAGTTCTGTCTTCGGCTCCTGTGCTGGTCTCAGTTCTGGCTCCGGCTCCTGTTCCGGTGTCAGTTCTGGCTCCGGCTCCTGTTCCGGTGTCAGTTCTGACTCCGGCTCCTGTTCCGGCGTCAGTTCTGGCTCCGGCTCCTGTTCCGGGGTCAGTTCTGGCTCCGGCTCCTGTTCCAGTGTCAGTTCTGGCTCCGGCTCCTGTTCCAGTGTCAGTTCTGGCTCCGGCTCCTGTTCCGGCGTCAGTTCTGGCTTCGGCTCCTGTTCCGGTGTCAGTTCTGGCTCCTGTTCCGGCGTCAGTTCTGGCCCCGGCTTCTGTTCCGGGGTCAGGTCTGGTTTCGGCTCCCGTTCCTGTATCAGTTCTGGCTCCGGCTCCTGCTCCGGTGTCAGTTCTGGCCCCGGCTCCTGTTCCGGTGTCAGTTCTGGCTCCGGCTCCTGTTCCGGTGTCAGTTCTGACTCCGGCTCCTGTTCCGGCGTCAGTTCTGGCTCCGGCTCCTGTTCCGGCGTCAATTCTGGCTCCGGCTCCTGTTCCGGTGTCAGTTCTGGCTCCGGCTCCTGTTTCGGTGTCAGTTCTGACTCCGGCTCCGGTTCCGGTGTCAGTTCTGACTCCGGCTCCACCTCCCGTGTCTGTTCCGGCTCTGGCTTCAGATCCAACTCCGGTTCCAGCACCGGTTTCTGATCCGGCTCCGGCACCGGTGTTGGTTTCTGTTCCGGTTCCTGCATCTGTTCCGGCGCTGGTTTTCGTTCCGGTTCTGTTTTCTGTTCCAGCTCTGGTTTCTGTTCCAGCTCTGGTTTCTGCTCCAGCTCTGGTTTCTGTTCCAGCTCTGGTTTCTGTTCCAGCTCTGGTTTCTGTTCCAGCTCTGGTTTCTGCTCCAGCTCTGGTTTCTGTTCCGGCTCTGGTTTCTGCTCCAGCTCTGGTTTCTGTTCCAGCTCTGGTGTTTGCTCCACCTCCGGTTTCTGTTCCAGCTCTGGTGTTTGCTCCACCTCCGGTTTCTGTTCCAGCTCTGGTGTTTGTTCCACCTCCGGTTCCGCCTCTGGTTTTTGACCCGTGTTCAGTTGCAGTTCCTGACTCTGTTCCGGCTCCTGCCTCTGCTCCAGTTTCGGCCCAGATACCGTCTGCAGTCTCGGCGCCCGCCCGGCATCACGATCAGCACTGCCGTCTGCTCCTCCTCCATCTCCGTCTGCCTGCCGATCAGTGGCCGGTCCGTTTTCAGCTGGCTGTTCTAGTTTGTCAGTCTGCACAGTCCCAGCGTCCCCTGCAGGTCGTGCCTCAGAGGTGCTGTTCTCTGTGGGTGCAGCCGAGTCTGGTTTAGTTTGGTCTACCTGAGGTGCGGCCGTCTTGTCTTGAGATGCGCCACTCTGGGGAACATTCACATCTGCAATGGATGCAGCCACCTTAGACGCAGTCTCCTCCTGGTCGCATTTGCCTATCTCAGGCACAGGACCATTCACTTTGGATGCGTCCATCATAACAGCACAACCATCTGCATTCGATGCATCTGCTCTAAGAGTAGTGTCCTTCTCTTTGGACGCAGCGGTGTGAGTAACCGTCTCATCTGTATTAGATGTATCCACCTTCGGTACAGTTTCCTTTTCGTTGGATACTTCTACCTCAGGAGCAGATCCCTCTGCGTTGGACTCCTCCAGCTTACGAGCTGGCTCATCCTTGTCGCATTGATCTATACTCAGAGTATCATTCTTCCCATCGTTGGATTCATCCACCTTAGCAGCATTCGCTTGTTGTTCATCAGGTTTGCCGAACTCGGCTGTTGTCTGATCTCCACTGGGTTTACCATCCCCAGGAGACGCGGTCTTCTGCGCGGCTTTGTCCGCCTCGGGGTCTACCGCATCGCATCCGCTTTCCGCTTTCCGCTTTCTGCCTTTGCCGCCGCGAGTCTTCCGTCTTCGGCGAAGCTTTCGGGGAGCGGCCGACTGATCATCATCATTGCCCTGTTTCACCACCCGCACCGGTGACCGTTCCAGCTTTTTGTCGGCCAGCTCGTCCGTCTGCCCAGCAGAGTCCACCGCCAGGACGCGGGAGCCGCCGACCGACTCCAGGCTGCCGCGCCCGTCTGTGTCGCCGCGTTCGTCATCGCGCGGCTCCTTGTCGGTTTCGTGTCGGATTCTCTTGTTGTCGTGTCGTTCCGATTGTGGCATAGAGGAATGCTTGGAAGATGCCCCTCCTGACGACCCAGCGTGCCCGGCCGTCTCCTCCCCCGGGCAATCATCTTCAACCTTAATATGGTTCCTTTTAACTTCCCCGCGTTTCCCTCTGATTGTCTTCGTTTTGCCACTGTCTTTGGCTCGGTCGTCTGGCCGGTCGCGAGCACTGGCTCTCCGTTCGGGGGTCCGACGTGTCCTCTCCCGCCGAGGTGACACCCCCTTTTCGGAGGTCCGCCGGGTCCTCTCCCGCCGAGGTGACACCCCCTTTTCGGGGGTCCGCCGGGTCCTCTCCGACCGTGGCGGCCCCCTCCGTTCGGAGGTCCGCCGGGTCCTCTCCAGCCGAGGTGACACCCCCTTTTCGGGGGTCCGCCGTGCCCTCTCCAGCCGAGGCGATACCCTCCTTTCGGGGGTCCGCCGTGTGCCCTCCCGCCGTGGTGACGTCCTCAGTTCCTCCGGAGGTCCGAGCGGCCTGGCCAGGGCCTTCATGAGCAGGGCGTGCGGACTGACGCGCCCGCTCGGAGCCGCAGTCGGACGGTGCAGCGCCTTCAGTAGCAGCAAGTGCGGACTGTTGGCGTCCGTGTCGGGGACCGCCTCACGCTCCGTGTGCAGAGCCTTCATCAGGAGGGAGTGCGGACTGACGGCGCGCGCTCCGTCACCCACAGAAGCCCCGGAGCGCTCTCTTCGCTCCGGACTCCTTCGTTCCTTGCTCCTTCTTCGTTCCCGGCTCCTTCTTCGCTCAGGACTTCTTCTTCGTTCCCGGCTACGATCAGGACTCCTTCTTCGCTCCGAGCTCCGTCTACGCTCAGCGCTCATTCTCCGCTCCCTGCTTCTTCGCTCACGGAGAAGCCGGTCGCGTTCGCGAGACTCGTCACCGCGCCGCGAGCGATCGAGTGACCGGCGATCGTAGTTGCCGGCCGACCCGGCTAGCCGCGACAGGAGTTCGTCCGAGGGAGAGCGTGTTTCGTGGACCTCTCGTCGGGGCGGCGAGGGCGGCGACCGTCGATCCCGGTGGTGAGGCGAGGGAGAGCGTCCCTCTCGCAGCTCCCGGTGTCGCGGCGAGAGAGAGCGTCGATTCCTGTGTCGCGGCGAGGGAGAGCGTCGATCCCGGTGTCGCGACGAGGGAGAGCGTCGATCCCGGTGGTGAGGCGAGGGAGAGCGCCCCTCTCGCAGCTCCCGGTGTCGCGGCGAGAGAGAGCGTCGATTCCTGTGTCGCGGCGAGGGAGAGCGTCGATCCCGGTGTCGCGGCGAGGGAGAGCGTCGATCCCGGTGTCGCGGCGAGGGAGAGCGGCGATCCCGGTGGTGAGGCGAGGGAGAGCGTGAGCGTGAGCGGGATCGCGCGGGAGCTATCCTTGGCCGAGTGCGGCGCGGAGGTGACTCCGGAGACCGCCGCCTCTCATACAGCGGCTCCCAGGTAGACGGCGCGGGGGCCGGCGGCGGCGGCGGCTGTGGCGGAGGGACTGAGAAGACGGGCAGCGGCTGGGCGTACGCCGTTGACAGTGGGTACGACGTTGGCGGTGAGTACGCCGTTGGCGGTGGGTACGACGTTGGTGGTGGGTACGACGTTGGCGGTGGGTACGACGTTGGCGGCGGGTACGCCCGCACGGGCCACGGAGACACCATGGAGGCCACCGGCGGCGGCTGGTACGTACGGAGCCGGGGTGGCGGAGTGGCGGCCACAGGTGCAGGCGGCCGCCGGGGTGGAGTGGCGACCGGGCGCCGGCTCCTGGACAGACAAGGGCGCCAGTCAGCTGCAGGAACAGCTGGCAGCGCAGCCACAGTCGGGCATACAGACAAGGGCGCCAGTCAGCTGCAGGAACAGCTGGCAGCGCAGCCACAGTCGGGCATACAGACAAGTGCATCCAAAATAGCAAGAAGAAATATGCAGAAGAGGGACTTAAGTCACTAAACTTAAGTCATAAATCAATCAAAACAAGAAAGGCAGTAAAGACCAACAACGGCCATAGGTTCTTTTGTGTTTTATTTGGTATGAATGCAACGTTTCTCGAAGAACATAGGTGGCTAATCGCGCTTTAACGGAGCAAATTATTCGTTTGATTCGCTCGGGTTAAATGACCATTCTTCACTCGTTCGATATACGCGACCTATGTGATCAATGGTGTCCGACATAGTCAATATCCGACTCTGCTCACGAATGACTCGTCGAGTTCATTGCCTACCTCTCAGAGCGTGCAGTCATTCCCAGCTCATTCAGATACTGGCGCATCTTATGGATCGGACTCCGCGAGCGACGACGGGGCAGGTCAAGGTTAAGACCAGATGTCAAATCTCCAGAGGTCAAATCTCGCCTGTCGGCGCCGCCTGCTGGACAGGAAATCACAAATAAACGGAATCAGCACATGCTCACCAAGTATCGGTAAATAAAGGTCACAGTACCCACGTAACCTCTCCGACACACCAGATGTGCGATACAATCAGTAATTGGCCTCCACGCGGGCCGTGAAGGACTCCTCTCGAGGGAGGGGGTACGGGGTGGCGGTAGGGGTAGAGAGGGACACGGGTGGCCATCTCCGTATGGCAGCGATGGCGCCGACAGAGAGTTGTTTGCTGAGTAGGAAAGTAGTCCACCATAGTACGAAGCAGCGCGCCAGATAGGTGGACATGAAAATACTGCTAATAGCAATACCAATAAGAACGCAGGGGCGTGGGAACCGTGGGAGCAACTCGCCCCCCCCCCAACTTTGGAGCTGGGGGGGGGGGGGAGACGCCCCCCAACTTTTTACACGTTCACTCGACTCTGTATAAGAACATGGGCATTGTCACCGGAGTTTCAACGGCGGCGCGCAGCTCCGCGAAAATTTGGCACAGCTATTGGGGCATCAATTACCCACACGGTGTGATTTTTGTTTTACCTCGGGTCATCTCAGGTCAGGTCACCAGGTCAAGTCAAGTGACTCCACCTCCAAAAGTTTGCGGTCGTGCCACAGACATATTGATTGACCAAACGGTTTGAAACTCACATGATGTCATCAGGTGATAAGTACCTACAATTCGTATATCTCGATTGTATTTTATATCGGTGACTAAGGTCAGGTCTATTTCGTGACCTCCCCATTATAAGTCAATGGGGAAAAATGTAAAACACGTATAAATCGATAAGAAATCGCTAATTTTGACCAATTTTCACCAGATCCACCCACCGGCGGATCCAGAACGGTGGCACGGGTGGTTTGGGGGCCAAATCCAAAACGTCTCACACAATTCTGAAAACTCATCGGATTTCGCTTGCATCGGATTGTGCATTGATAGCTGATTTAAAACAAACTTGCCTTTCTAAAGTTGCTTAGATTTTCTTATATATATATATATATATATATATATAATATATATATATATATATATATATATATATATATATATATATATATATATATATATATATATATATATATAATATATATATATATATATATATATATAATATATAATATATATATTATATATATATATATATATATATATATATATATATATATATATATATATATATATATATATATATTATATATATATATATATATATTATATATATATATATATATATATATATATATATAATATATATATATATATATATAATATATATTATATATATATATATATATAATATATATATATATATATATATATATATATATATATATATATATATATATATATATATATATATATATAATATATATATATATATATATATATTATATATATATATATATATATATATATATATATATATATATATATATATATATATATATATATATATATATATATATCAGAAATGTGTCAATTTGCGCCGATTTCAGACGGTGGGGGCGGGGGGCATGGCTGCTTTGCCCCCTCCCCCTCCTGGTCCGCCAGTGGATCCACCACTCTTGTCCCAAATCCAAAGCCGTGTCGCATTTATGTTCTTTTACCTTTTACGAGGTCAACTCATGCGACCGCCCAGGTCATGAATGATTCAGAGCAATGGGGTTTTCACCATTGTATTCGACTTGTCGAGACAAATCAATTGATGTAAGAGTTGGCCTTGACCTGACCTTGACATGACCTCAGGTCAGGTAAATTTTTGGATATGACCTAACTAGGTCACCCAATATATCATTCGATGCGTCTCGACGAGAAAAAAAGCACAATGGTGAAATCTGTTTTCCCTTATCGTGCTTCTGTTAACAGTTATTCCTTAAAACCAATTCGGCATTTCTTTTAGAATGTTTCAAATTCAATGGCTTCTGATGACCTAACTATTGACCTTAGGTCAATTCTGATGAACCTAAGTTACATCAAATACAATTATATTTCGAACACTTATTTTCCGCGCGTTGCTCTTTTATTGTCGAGATATCTCGATAATAAAAGAGCTAGCGACGCGCGGAAAAAAGTGTTAGCCGAAATTTAGCCGAAAAAAATATAATATATAATAACAAAATAGCCGAAATTTGACCTCTGGTGATCTCAATATTGACTTGACCTAAAAATGACCTAAGTACTTTCGATAGAGATTGTCTCGAGCTATCTGACACCGTCTTCCGCTTGTCGCTACATTGCGTGTTTTTCTTTGTTAGATCTTAGGGAGGAGGGGCGGAAATCACCCCCCCCCCCCTGCAGTTCGTGGTTGGCGCGAACCCCGGCAGCGTGTGTGTTAATGGACCTTAATTCGGCAACAGTTAACTAACAAGCAAAATAACTAACTAACTAACTTATATATAATTTAAGTAGATAAACATTTTCTCTTTAAAAAAATGCGTGTGTTCTAATAATTTGGTTTGCCAGCATTTGCTTGAGTACGACCGTATAACGATAAATTCATAAAAATTTACCCGAAACATTGACCATAACACCGTAAAACACGGCATAGCATAACTCGGTTGAAGCCTAGTATGGTACTCGTACCAAATGTATGCTAAATGCATGATTTTGCCGGTTCCGCTTTTCCGACTTGTGTGACCCTAGTACCAGTGTCGCTCCTTCTTCATGTTTACCAGCTATTCTCGAGTTTGTTTTTGCACGTTAGGCAACACATTTCCATATATGATATTGATACCCATTTCCTTAAATATATGCCATACTATTGGCAATAAGCAGGATTGGGCATGGAAAAAACGGTACACGTTGCTTCTCTTCAGTCTTAATTGTTGCCGTAGTATTGCCAAAAAGTTCGCCCCCCCCCCTTCAAAGTAGTTCCCACGCCCCTGTAAGAACGAGAATGTCAGAAACATGTGGCGGACAGTTAGACATCGGTTTCCTGGTAAGCGTCGAGAACAATCCTCTAAGTATCCTATACACTCGCTATACAGTTATTTTATACTGTTCCAAAACCAGAGTGATATTTGCAGGACTCACGTCTCTCGGTGTGTCTGTCCTTCTCATCGGAGAAGATCTTGAGATTAGACGTAAGGTCCGTTCCGCCCGAGTCATCTGAAAAGGCAGGCCGACACCATGACCATTACAGTCGCGCACCAGAGCACGCCCCATTGTGCCAATGTCACGATAATATCCGACAATGGAGAATTACTGCTGGAAGTCCCAATCAGGATAATACACATCGAAATTCAGATGCGAGGTTTTAAGGCCGGTTCGAATCAGTTTGGATTTCGCCGAATCCTGAAATGAGATTAGCTCAAGTTCCGAGCAAGTCTACAGACTACCATGTCACGAGCCACAGTTATGAGCATTATCATAGAGGCCGAATGGCGAAAATATAACTAGCAGCCGAAAAGCTGCAAAAACAATGTGTTAAATCGAGAGATAAAAAATAATACAATCACACCTTCCCAAGCTGGTAATGAAGGGCATCATTTATTCAATATTCATCTATTAGCAATGTACCATCCATGCATCCAAAGAAAATATGAAACGTTATGCACCATAAGGCAATAACCGCAAAATACTCACAGTTGTCTTCGTCGGCAAGAAATTGAGGTCAAGCTCCGAAATAATATCCAGTCCGTCACGACCACCTAAAAACAACAACAAAGCATTCATCAATCATCATTGCAGAGTCAATCTCCATACCTTGGTATTGAGCAATGAGCAATATTGAGCACTTCACCTCAGCCAGAGCTTCCACACATTACGCTAATATTACGCCGTAGAATTGTAAATGCAACGTTTGCATAATCCTTCTAACATACCGAACGTTAATTCAGCATTCATCAAATCGCTTCTAGGACACAATCAGATCCATAATTATGACCCCTGCAATACCCCGATGCCAGTCTCTTGACGACACACGCCTGACAACACATCGCCAAAGCAGGCACGTACCGCATTACATGGCACACTGGAGCGAGAGAGCGAGAGCGAGAGCGAGAGCGAGAGCGAGACGAGCGAGAGCGAGAGCGATTGAGAGCGTTGAGCGAAGAGCGAGAGCGAGAGAGCGAGAGCGAAGAGCGAGAGCGAGAGCGAGAGGAGGGAGCGCGAGAGCGAGAGCGAGAGCGGAGAGCGAGGAGGCAGCGAGAGCGAGAGCGAGAGCGAGAGCGAGACAGAGTGTGAGACGAGACCGAGACCGAGTGCGAGTGCGAGTGCGAGTGCGAGTGCGAGTGCGAGTGCGAGTGCGAGTGCGAGTGCGAGGTGCCGAGTGCGAGTGCGAGTGCGAGTGCGAGTGCGAGTGCGAGTGCGAGTGCGAGTGCGAGTGCGAGTGCGAGTGCGAGTGCGAGTGCGAGTGCGAGTGCGAGTGCGAGGCGAGTGCGAGTGCGAGTGCGAGTGCGAGTGCGAGTGCGAGTGCGAGAGTGAGAGAGAGAGAGAGAGAGAGAGAGAGAGAGAGAGAGAGAGAGAGGAGAGAGAGAGAGAGAGAGAGAGAGAGAGAGAGAGAGAGAGAGAGAGAGAGAGAGAGAGAGAGAGAGAGAGAGAGAGAGAGAGGAGAGAGAGAGAGAGAGAGAGAAGAGAGAGAGAGAGAGAGAGAGAGAGAGAGAGAGAGAGAGAGAGAGAGAGAGAGCGTACCGTGCTTCCGACCGCGCTGTGGTGCCGCCTGGTAGCCGCGGGGAGGAACTAACGCCCCTGCTGGCGACCGGAGAGAGACGGCTGGAGGCGGGCGGCTGGTCACCTCCATCCTGAGGTCAGTCCAGGGACGGGCCGGGTCAGTAGAAGGGGAAGGACGGGTGAGTGAGGGATGAGGTGGGTCAGGGGGCACGGGGGGGGTCAGTAGGGGACAGACAGATCAGTAGGGGATCAGTATGGGGCGGGTCAGTGGAGTAGGCCTACGACAGAACGAGACGGGACGGGATGGGACAGTGACCTTACCCTACAGCTGCTAGTTCAGTTATAATGAAATTAAAGATCAGAACAGGTGACTGATAGGCACCAATATGACATTTCTACTACAATACCATTGCATTTATTGCAATCACAACATTGTAGAAGTAGAGAGCATCTTCTTATGCCATTTAATTTATTTATATCACGATATTGTAAAAGTATAGATCATCTTCTAGATCGCATGACTGCACAAGATATGTATGGAGCAACACATTCAATTTCAGTAGTGCAATAGTTTAAATCATCAAACTGTGAGAAATGCCAACACAAGAGTAGCCCTGGACCTGTCATCAGGCGGTTCTTCCAGACGCTATTACAAAATCGTCACACTTCTCTGGAAACCCGTCTCTGCACGCCATTCGAGGACCCCCACTCACTCAGTGAGCGATGAGTCGGCGTCCATCTTCCGTGTGTGAGCCATGCGCCGGACCTGGAGCCGGGCTTGCTCCAGCGACATGGTCGGCACCACCCGCTGCTGCTCCTCCGCGGGAACGGCCAACCTGACCTGCGCCGCGACATCGGGCCGCCAGGTAGGTGATCTGTCGTGGGTTACCTGTGAAAGGGGCACAAGAGTCGCTGGCTCAGGTCGCCATAATACCAGCACATCAGCAGATGATGGAACCAAAACCGGGGTCTCAGGTTAGTATAATCTCAGTTCAGGAGCCAGGCTTGCTTAGAGAAATCTGGCACGATTAGAACGAGGAACATGATGGGAATAACTGACATTTAAAGAAACCTAAAACATGAAACACAAACAAAAGAAATGACAGAAGAACCAATGGGGTTATGTTACAGGGTCTCATCCCAAGTCACGTCTTACGTATTAGGTAGTGCTGCATATTTCATCATGTATTTTCCAACTTTGTATTCACATGGGACTTTGTTTTACTTGATTCCTCAATGATAAATTCAGATGTCAGAAGTGCATGCCATTCAACAATTTATGTGCAAGGCAAAACATAATTGCATGGGTAAAACAGTGATGCCTGCCATACACAATGACTATATTTAATTTTATGTTGTCTAGAACTCAGCCAGTTCAGCATGAACTTCATGTGTAGGTACCACCCATTTGTATATGATTCTTGCAGCTGCAAAAGATTGCTCAATTTTTGGAAAGTCTAAAAGTTTTGAAAACTCAATATACCTATCCATATGTTCAAGAGGCATTTTTAATGCCAATTTCACTAATAGAGAAACTATTTGATGACATCATAAACCTTGAATAATATAAAATATGACAAAACGATGGCAAAAACGCCTCAGCTTAGATCGCGCTTAGTTTCTTTGTTTAACGGTCGATTTAAAAACTTAGAATATGTGTCTGCCACAAATCGAGCGTTCTGCCGGATGCCGCTGAACAAGTGCAATATCAGACCAATTTGTAGATGTCCCGCATTGCGCGAAGCGCAATCCCCCTATTGTTCCCTGTATTCCGTTCCCGTGTCCCATTCCTGTAGCATGTTCCCGTGTCCCATTCCTGTAGCACGTTCCCGTGTCCCATTCCTGTAGCACGTTCCCGTGTCCCATGCCCGTGTACCCGTTCTGTGTCCCATGCCTGTGTACCCGTTCCCGTGCCCCATGCGCGTGTCCGTTCCGTTTCTGTTTCCCGTTCCCCTCTCCCGTATTATGTATCCCGTAATCCCGTAATGCTTCCTGTATTACTTTATCATGTTCCGTTCCCGTGTCCCACTCCCAGATCCCGTTATCGTATCCCGTCCCTCTCTCTCATGTCCCGTATGCCGTTCCCGTATCCCGTTTCCGTATCCCGTTTCCGTATCCCGTTTCCGCATCCCGTTCCCGTAACAGCAGCATTACTACTCAGAAACGTGCCTCAAAACCTAGGTAATACCAATAGCAGTCACATCGGTATGGATTATCTGGTCTGTTTATATAAGGTGACACAATCTATGGCTTAACATCCTTGAAAATTACCAAAATATAGCTAACCTACAGCCTCTTATGTCGAATTTTTTTGGCAGATGTCCTCAGCAAAGAATGCACATATTTGGGTGTAAATTTTAAGCTTATGAGCCATGAGGTATTCTGGGAAAAATACTGCTGTGTTGACCAATACAATTATTTATTTCAACTTTCATATACACCTTTAAATATTTGTTTATGCTTCATAAAACTAAGTCAATGCTTAAAAAATGCCCACACACATGACACATGCACATACAGTGCCAACAACCAACATGGCAAACCCGTTGAAATGTAAACAAACGATTCTCCCCGGGCTTCATGTCATCACAACTGACCAATCACCATCGAGACTTGCTCAAGACTGATTGGTCAATACTAGCTGATAGCCAAATATAGCTTATGAGCAGATCTGATCAACACGGCCAAGACGCGGAAGCTGCGCGCAGTTGTCACACTTTTTCAAATGTTGAAGGAGTGGATTGGACCTCCTGCCCAGGACCATCATAGTCTAATGTCTGGTGTCCCATTTCCTCCACTGCTGCTGAGCAGTTGAGGTTTGCTTATCTGGTTGAACTGTTGAGGCTGGTGACTGATTCCAGTGCAATCTGAATGCAGGGAGTGACTGGTGAAGAAGCTGTAACCTCAAACACTTCCACAAGAGAAAACAGGAACAGTTGTATTTTTGGTCACTTTTACATTGCCTGAATTAACACAGTTGTTAAGTAGGTATGATGTGAATTTCCATTCAGTGGAAGTCAAAGTGTGACATCACAACAATATGCCAGTATGCAAAACGTGGCAAGTTTCGACGGGATCTCGTCGGGCAGGGTTGGCACCAACACATCAAAATTGGGGCAGCTTTTTAAAATTTTGGGGCAGGTTTTGGAAATTTTTGGGCAGCTTTTTAAATCTAGGGGCAGAATTGTAAATTTAGGGGCAGTTTTTGGAATTTCTGGGGCAGCTTTTGACTTTTTGGGGCAGAAGTAACAATTTACCAATTCACACTAGACAAAACGCGATTGTGATTATGACCAACCATACCCCTCCCCCCCCCCCCTGGTCAACAGCTTTTGGCTCAAGAGTGAATCCATACTAGATAAAACGTGATCATGAATACCACACTGCACCCCCTCCCACCCCCCCAGTCAAACAACAGTATTTGCTGACCGAGGACCCAAAGTTTCCTCCTTGGGAAAAAAAAACAATTCTGCCACAAATGGGGCAGCTTGCTGCCCCATTTGGGGCAGGATTTGGCTGCCCCCAATATCTTGATGTTCCTGCCACGTTTTGCATACTGGACAATATTGATATGACTGCTGTCATTTAGCATCAGAGTATTTCACTCCAACCCAAATGAGAGAACTGAATGACCTCACCAGTAACCAACTCTAACCAAGAATCCATGGATTCCAAGCCCAATGATCTATTGACTGAGCCGCCTGGACCTGACTTCCATTAATTCTGCCTGAACTTGTAGCCTTAACATTTGCATTGGGTTGACATGCTCCAGATAAATATGAGACGGGGTAATGAAGTGTTTGTGGTAACTTGGTTAGTAATTCCCGACTTTGTTGCAGGGTGTGTGAGCGTGTTGCGCGGTTCAAGAGATAGGTTGAGGCTGATGCAGGATAACTAGACAGGTTGAGGTAGATCCGCGAAATTACGAGGCAAAAAACTAGCGCCAGTGGCTCGCAGATTAACTAACCGAAGCTGAGCCACGACTCCGTATCCGTCGGTCACCAAAATTATTGCCAATAACACCACCAGCACCACACAAATTTGCAAGATTTTATATTTGTCAAATATATTCCCCACATCCCACACCAACCAACAACATTGCATGCAATGCACGCTCATCAACACAAATCGTCCGTGGCGCTTTGTCTCTAATGCGGTACTTTCCCAACAGGACCTCAACTTTACAGCGAAGTTCCTATGCATTGTATGTAAGAGAACAAACCGACTGCGCAACGAAACAGTCAGCTGTCTATTTCTCAGTCAGCTGTTATGTTCACAAATTGTGGCGAAAGGAAAGATTATTTTAGATAAGTGTGCACTATTTATAATGCTTGCATTTGATAAGATGTTATTCACATTGTTATAATTATACTTTTCTTAATTTTAAACATCCAACTTTGACTGAATCAGCCAGAAAATAAATATTGCTTGGATCATAAGCCGAACAGCTGTAAAGAGAACCTCACAGTGCAATAAAGAATCAAGACAGAATGCGTGCTGCTATCCAGTCGTTTCACTACAAGGACACTGAAGTTGTGAATAACCAGTGCCACCCCCCTTTTCGTTGGTTTTAATACTTAAACCCCAATTTATTATTTGTAGAATCGTGTACAAGATTTTCCTGTGCTTAGCTTCAAAACTTGTATGCAATGAAGTATCGTAACAGGTAATAATGTGTCTGCAATTGTATGTGAACGTTTTCATTGCAGGATTAGGTCTCCACTGAAGCTAATTCCAAATTGAAATGTAGGTACCTATGTTGGGAGCTTGAAATGAGAGGTTTGAAAGATTTTGTGATAATTGAATGCTATTGAGTGTTTGTGATGGATTTGAGGTATTTATTGTTTGAGCTGTAAATTGTCAAAAATATGATAAGAAAACTAGTTTTGAAGAAGTATCAGTACCTACCTATCGCTATTGCTATGTTTCAAGCATGTGAAGACTGGAGTTTCACATTGATTCTTAGTGGGAATGTTTCTGTCCATTGCTGGTTTTCTATGACTCACCCATGTGATGTTTTTGTGCTCTTACTTTCTTTTTAATGGAGTGTTTGCACAAGAGCTATGCATAGGCACAGCACAAATGCACAAATATCTGTATTGTTGCAGCTGGTGCCACCCCTCTCAGCGGCATGTGGTAACCCCTAAAATGCACTAATCTAGGGAACTATTTTTGTTGTTTTTCTAGATATTTAAAATACCTCCAAGGTGAGGCTGAAACCATTGTTATGATGTCATTGGAGGCAAAATCTTATTGGAACTGTCTTAAATGAACAAAATTAACATATTAAATTAAATCTTATCAGAGGGGCAACCGTCATTGACAAATCAAGAACAGGTTTTGTCCCGATCGGACTTAATGGCTACAAGCCAATCTTAGGTTTCGTCACGATCAGACTTAATGGCTACAAACAAATCTTAGTTTTGTCCCAATCAGACTTAATGGCTACATGCAAATCCTAGGTTTCATCCCAATTGGACTTATTGACTACAAGCGAATCTTAAGTTTCATCCTGATCGGACTTAATGGCAGAGTTAGGTTAGTTGTACAGAATGTATCACTGTGATTATCAGATGCAAATCACACTTTTACACACATAATCCACATAAACAAAGCCTTGCAAAAAATCATAAACTTGTCCCAAACTGTTCACCACTTCACGTCGCAACTCCTCCCATTTTCGCCATTTCATGTCAGTCACCTTTGGATATTGTGGAGGGGTGCCAGTTAAATATCGGATTCAGAATCTAGATCGCCAATATTTCTTCCATGCCACTAACCTAACCTAACCCCGCCCGATCAGGCCGAAGCTAAGATTTGCCTGTAGTCATTTAAGTCTGATCGGAACGAAACCTAAGATTCGCTTGTAGCCATTAATTCCGATTGGGACGAAACCTGTTCTGGATTCGCCAATGGCTGTTGCCCCTCCGATAAGATTTAATTTAAGACATTAATTTGGTTAATTTAAGACAGTTGCACTAAGATTTTGCCTCCAATGACGTCACAACAACGGTTTCAGCTTCACCTTGGGAAGTATTTTAAATATTTTGAAAGAAAAAAAAAAAATAGTTCCCTAGAATCTAGTGCATTTTAGGGGTTACCACATACCGCTGGGAGGGGTGGCGCCAGCTGCAACGATACCAAAATATCCCCTCCCTCTTTGAATAAGGTTCTCTCATGCAGTCATGTGATGGTCTTTGAACACTTTAAGAGCTGGAATATAAGTTGATTATGCAGTTAAAATGCAATATAACCCCAATATCATTTTAACTGTCTCTAACTTTGTTTTAATAAAATCTTGATCTCAGTGGGCCAGACAGAATATTCCAGTTAGCCAGTGAGCCAGACACTCACTCACCAGATTTTAATAGATGAGTGAGTAGGGGTACATTCAAATATAAAACACAAAGATGTACAGGAGTTATGATTCAGACTCAGAACTCAGACATATATTAAGACCATCCACGATTAACTCATGGCTATTACGACACCTTGTTAGTGGCTAAAACGGCAGACATGGAAAGTAAATAAACACACACACACACACACACCACACTAGTGGCAGACTGATAATATAACCGTGCAGATGGCGCTTCAGGCATCCCACAAATAGGTGCACTGGGAGCCATGTCAGGTCAGGCGGGAGCCCATTGTAGTTGCGCGGAGCACAGCTGTAGAAACGCCACTGTCCCATGGCTGACAGGGACCAAGGCACCATCAGGTCATTGGGTAATTAGGAGTATTTAGGGTAATTTGGGAGACCCAGGCATGAGAATCAAACTGTGCTCAGTGAACATTGGAGACTATCACTATTTTGCTAAGATGCACTTATGCAGAATGTGTATCAATGTTTATCTGCCAAACTGTGTGATGTATTTTACTTCTCATGACCACTTGACCCTGTATGACCCTGTATGCTCTGCTATTTATCGGTTTTATTTCCTTGACTCCATCTGTAATTGGGTTATTGTACCTGTTGACAATAAGGCCAATAATAACAAGGGCAGCGCCACCTTGTGGAAAGTTGGGGGGGGGGGGAGGCGGAGGCACTTTGAAGTTGATTCTTTCCATGCAACGCCCATAGGCGTAATGTTAAAGCCAATTTTTGTTGGGGGGTCGCGTCCCCCCGTCCCCACTGCCACATTGGAGACTATCACTATTTTGCTAAGATGCACTTATGCAAAATGTGTATCAATGTTTATCCGCCAAATAATCCATCTGTAATTGATTAATACACTGGGTGGATCACGGTCCCACCGAGCGTCATACCCCTAGACCACACAGGAGGACAAACGGGAGCCCATGGTAAATAATAAAATGGAATACAAATAAAGTTAGCAACATTTTTGGCATTTAGAGTATTTAGAGTAGGTACTTTCTACTCAAAACCATTGGATATTCATGTTCTTATATCTGGATGTGTGTGTGGTGGGGGGGGGGGGGGGGAGGATTTTACCTTGTCTTGTTTTAAACAGCTTATGGTGTAGGCTAGTTAAGTTGAAAAATAAACGATATAACCGGCACAGTTTGGGCCAGTGGCATTATGGTATGTCTATGCTCACATCTTGCTGGTTCTCTTAGTATTTGTATGATAAG
>JAXIVJ010016984.1:5000-27345 GCA_036785665.1 Chirona hameri | reverse complement strand
ATATATATATATATATATATATATATATATATATATATATATATATATATATATATATATATATATATATATATATATATATATATATATATATATATATATATATATATATATATATATATATATATATATATATATATATATATATATATATATATATATATATATATATATATATATATATATATATATATATATATATATATATATATATATATATATATATATATATATATATATATATATATATATATATATATATATATATATATATATATATATATATATATATATATATATATATATATATATATATATATATATATATATATATATATATATATATATATATATATATATATATATATATATATATATATATATATATATATATATATATATATATATATATATATATATATATATATATATATATATATATATATATATATATAGGCTTTAGTGTATTAGTAGGGTAAACTGATATTACCCGGACACGTCCCAAGATTGGACGCTCCTCCCGGGATGCCATAAGCTCACCATCTGATACTGGTGTTTTTTGGTTGAATTTTCCACTCTTGATGCTTATTTTTGGCCAGAATTTTACACTCCGCACTCGAGCTCCAGAGCCGGATTTTCCACTCTGCACCCCAGCTCCAGAGCAGGATTTTCCACTATGCACCCAGCTCCAGAGAAATCCTAGGACCCTGCCCGGACACGTTCCAAGACTGGACTGCACCACTTTAAAAAGCTACCAGCTACACTAATGTAAATTTGGGCTGTGTTTTGCGTCCCAACCAAGGGTTTTCGAGTTAAGCACAACCAAATAATACTGACACACTAAAGCAACACTTGCAAGAACATGCATGCTACCAGCCAAACTAATATAAATTTGGGCTAGGATCGCCAGGATGAATAATATTCAACCAAGGTAGGTGCCTTCGATTCACCACTGAACACACAAAGCTAGCCGCTAGCGTGTTGTTTTCGTATGGCTGCAGAATAAATGTCACAAAGGCGCAACATATGAAGAAATTTGGGCTCACTAAATACAAATAGCATTGCAATGAATATCAATTCCACGCTTTCACATTTTACTTGAAAACAATAAAGGTCCGATCTGAATGGTAGTGGTATGTACATTGACCTTCCTGCCATCATGCTGATTCAGATAATGTACTGGTTTGGGTCCACCACCAAGGGTTTTCGAGTTTAGTTCGAACAATTTGAATTTGCCCTTTATATAGGAGATTCAAGAAAGCACGGAAGAGAACAACATGAACCAAATTAAGGCAAATATACAATGTAGGTTTTAACGACCTAGTAAAGAGGGACCTGAATGGAATATACGCATATCACTATATTTGTTGTGATCAACCCCATGAGAAGGTGACGTGAAGTTTCCGTAACCGGTAGGTTCGAAAATAATGCTGTCCTGCGTTCTATTAAGTATTTTCGTTCATTGATAAACCTGTTGGCCAATTTTTTCCTACTTCACACATTTCCGTTATGTGCGTTTTCTGAGGCCAGGCAGTTGTTTCCATTTTCCTCACTTTCCGGCAAGCTACTAATTCCTACAAAAACGTTTCTGTCGATGATACAGTAAGCCTAAGTGAAGTAAACCGAGGATTCCTGCCCATTTTAGCCGTCTGCGACCAGTTTCTGAGTTGCACTTAATAAACATTTCCTGTAGCCAAGTATCTTTCAAAACGCGAGCCGGTCTGGATCGGTCTGGATTTTAGGACTCTGTAAAAGGCAGGAACAACCAAGCAAGTATGTTTTCAACCCATAAACATCTCCAGCTTCCATTGAGACTTGTATACGATTCTTTCTTTTCTCGAACGATTCAATCACGACTCAAAATCAACATTAGTCGATTCAATCACGACTCAATCAGACCTTCAATGTTTTGCATTCGAGTCAATCAAAGACTAGGCAGAGCTTCCCACTCAATCGATTCAAAATGACAATGAGCCATATCAGTCCCGACTCAATCATTTTAAGTCATATAACGACTGAATCACAACTCAAACCATGACTAGTAGAGATGCCACTTTTCAGCCCTGTGGCTACCCGCACCGCCACGCAAACCCTCAACTACCCACCACTACCCGCTTACCATAAGCTGCCAGCTACTCGCTGAAACCTGCAAATCAAATTTGATATTTCTAGAAGTTTTTGAATGAAAACAAAACATTTCGTAATGAAAACACATTTTTCGGTAACTAACATTCAAAGCTATTAAACATCATTAGTCACTAAAAACAAGTAAGCAGAATATATAACATTAAGTCAAGGATCGTAGAAATGCCTGAACACCATCATGTCGGGCCAAAGTAGGTGAGGACTTCCTCCTGACAGCTTACACACCATTCGTCAGCCTACATATAATAAATACAGGTGTGCATAAACTGCATACTACAGCAACTAGCTGTTTGTTGTAAGAAAAAGAGCAGGAAGTAAGCTCATGGACAATCCTCTGTTATTTTTTAAGACGAATCATACATCAATACAAGACAACAGAGTTAAGATTGATATAGGTGCTTGAGAACTTGTACCTGGCTCTTTAGGAAAATATTGGAAGATATGGTTAGCTAACCAAAACTATGCATGCCCAATGCCCAGCATTTCAATCTGCACCTCTGTCCATGGATTACATTGGCTATTGTTTCAAGCTTTTCAAAATGTATTTACGAAAATAAGTTTAATTTCCTTGTTTACTACCTACATCCCAAGATGCACCCACCAATAGATCTGCAGTACAAATACTGAATTTTGCACTGATTTCACAACGTCTCTGATGCGTCACAAATGGTGCATTGCGAACAGCTGATGAAATTGTGACGTTAAACTAAAAAATGTATATGTTTTGTAAGCTAAATATAAAACAAACAAAAAACTTTTGAATCAAAACTTGTATCACAGTTCCAGGAATAAAACTGAATCAACTAATATTTCGAAATATTTCGTACAGACCAAATAAAACATATTGACATCAGATTTTGCCCCTACTTTCTGGACTCAAATGTGATGTTCTTTGGATGTGTGTGTACAGATGTGATTGTGGACGAATGTGCACGGAACCTATCTACCAAGGATATGGAGGCAATGCTTACGTCACGATCTTGCCTGATCACAACGTAAATATGTCCCAAAGAAAACAATAGATGTCGTATCTGCGCAAGAGTTGTATTTCGCGATACCTTTCAGTGGGCAGAATTAGATGAAATGTACTGGTGCGAGCGTGGTGTAGGTCATCCCTGAGGTCAGCATAATATTTTCGTATGTTGATTATTTTAAGTCATTGCATTGGTTTGACAATCACAGTCTATAATACCCTTCTAAATGAGGCCATCGTTTTGGTTCGTGTTTAGCCTGCATTCTCATGGCGACTTCTCATACAACCGGATGTGATTCTGCTCCAAAGAGTTGAAGTTTGTCTTCAGTTTGTGGGGCCCTGACAGCTCAGGTCTGATACAATATAACGTTAGGATATAATTTTACTTATCTTAATCAATATGTAAAATGATTGTATCTTCATGTGAAATCAGTCACAGTCCTAATTCTTTGCAATGTTTATGATAATTTTATGTTGATGCTATTTGTGTGCAGAGTTAATTTGTATCGACAATGTGTTTGTTAAATATATTTCATATGCTTGACTGAGTTTATTAAGACCTATTATGCTGCTATATACTTGCTATCATCATGTTGTCCAATTAATCATTCAAATTTCTGAGTGCTTTGCTGTTGCTTTTCCAGATGTTTTGACATTTTTGGGGGGTTACCCATATTTGATCAATCATCTATCACAACGTTTGTTATTTATTTTTGCAATTGATGAAAATTCTGCTTCCCGCCTGCTTCAGCCAAATGGTTGCTTGTGCTACCCGCTACATGCGGGTAGTTGCTACCCGTGTCTGGCGGGTAAGCGGGTAGGAAAGTGGCATCTCTAAATTGTCTACATTTGCACTTAGAACTGCGAAGTGATTTGATAATGCTGCATCCGTATTTATATGTTGAAATTGTTGATGGATGGTTGAAATGGTTGAAAACTTGAAGTTTTGGAATTTGGAGGTATCCTTTGAGCTTAAAATGTTTGTTTATTGAGTCGCGAACCCAACTCAGTCAGCTCGCTAAATATTTGTTGTCGACTCAATCATGCTTTTTGCCTGAGCTCTTCGATTCAATCACGACTCAAAGCCTGAGCCAAGTCCTTACATTTTTAGCGACTCGATCAGTTTGAGTCGTAAAAACTACTTAATCCATGAGTCGAGACACAATCAGAGGTGAATCGTATACAAGTCTGCTTCCATTGATGTTTTGATTTGCGATATACGCCCAGCCGTTCCCGAGTTACAGAAGATTACCCCCCCCCCCTGCCCCCCAGTTCATGATGGTCGCTGTCTTCCTGAAAAAAAACGCCGGTTTCATGAACAGCAAAGCAGAGTTCCACTGCACATGAGATACTATCCTGCAGGGTGACTTCGCTATATCATATGACAATGCGTGCGATGGTTCTCGTGTAAATAGTACCTTAGCATATTGTGCTTTATGCAGCCGAGTATAAGTTATTTTTCGTTTGCATAGTGCATTTGCTGAAACTCAAATTGTATCCTCTTAAAATGTTGGCTAGAATGATCGCACAATATGTTACCAGTAAGGCGCCGTAGTTGGCGATGAACGAGCGAGCGCGAAGGAAATGTATGGGGAATTTCAAATCGATCGGGCAAGTAGTTTCTGAGATACAAAAATGGGTGCGCTCGTGCGCACGTGCAGAGGCACCCACCTTTGACTTGTAGGAAAGTGGGGGCTGAGAGATCCCTAACCACACACCAAATTTGAACACAATCGACTCAGCCGTTCCAGAGACATAGAATAGGGGCGTGCACGTGCGCACATGCAAAGCCACCCCACCCCTGATTTGTGGAAAGGCGGCGGCTGAGAGGTCCCTAACCACACACCAAATTTGAACACAATCGGTTCAGCCGTTCCTGAGATATGGAATAGGGGTGTGCACGTGCGCACGTGCAGTCACTCCATCCCGAGTTGTGTGAAAGTGGCGGCTGAGGGGTCCCTAACCACACACGAAATTTGCACATAATCTGCCCAGCCGTTGCGGAGTTATTGCGAGAAAATACTTTTCAACACCCCTCAGGCGGCACGCGCCACGCGCAGTGGTAGTCACCCACATGAGTCGGCACTAGTCTCAAACAGGGTAGGTTGGATGTGGCTGCTCAGCAAAGAAGTCCCGTTGTCAATCGGACGTGCGGTTGCAGAGATATGAGCTTATCAAAAGCGCGCCACGGGCCGTGTCGGGCCGGGCCGCTCATAATAAGATGTTTCCCATACACCACGGAAGGACGAGCGAACGCTTCGCGCTCGCTTGTAATAAACATAGCACTGCCATACAAATGGACTGATTTATCGCACTGTAATCCGGAATGGTTTGAGCTAAGCCACCTGATGTAAACAATGCTAACAGTATTTATCTGCACCAGGGCTGCGGAGTTGGAGTCGGTCGGAGTCGGTGATTTCGGCCGGATTCGGAGTCGGAGTCGGCAAAATTGTACCGACTCCGACTCCGGCTGTCAGTCATGGACAGCGCATAGACAATGCATTTCCAGGTACATTTTAGTGAACCACCGGCGGCGATTACTACAAAAGCATGCCGGTTCGACTTAGTTTGCTTCGACTATCTTGCCATGATATAATTTGCTATCATGAATTGGGTACTATGGTGGACGAAATGGAACCTATGGTGTGTCGTGGATGCAGATCCAAAATGCCATCCTAAGGAATTTAAGCAACTCTCACGCGAAATCGTTTTGTAAAAGATCTGGTTTTAAATAGCGTGTAGCTTTCCCAGGCGAGTTAATCATGTTCCCATTTGTTAACTAAAGCATTCATTTATTGCTTAACCCGCGAGTTACTGGGGGCTATTTTTTGCCCCCTCCCGTTATTTTGCAATAACTCCTAAAAAAACACCGGTATCGTCACTAAACTTGTAGTACCTTCTCTCACATCAATTCTACACATGTTGGCAAAAGTAAAAATATGAGGTTATGATAGGTCAACCGGGAATGACGTCAGAGTGACGTCATGTTCTTCGGTTTTTGTTGCAAAATAATGGTTTGCGGAAAACGCTGTCAAAGGTACGATGATAAGGATAAACTCAATTTTCTTCCATAAAATTACGACAGGGCTATCAAACTGCTATCTCGGATTTAAAAAAAAAAAAAAAATTGAGAAATCCAAATACACTTTTTTTAAACCAAATTTTCAAGAAAAAAAAAACAGAATTATGCAAAAAACGGAATATATGTGATTGATACGTGTGCGGTGAATATGTGTACCAAATTTGAAGTCGATATCTTTAAAAATGACTGAGTTAAGACCTTTAAATGACAAAAATTGACCACCTCTCACAGCATTACTATGCATAAAAACGCATTTCCATTTTTGCTTTATACTTCTATTTCTATGGAACAAACAATGTTCTAAGGTCATTTTAAGCGTTCTAGACGAAAACAAACCCATAAACATGTGTTACAACGCCTAATGACAGTAATCTGCAGTTTGACCTTGTGACCTCGGATGACCTTGACCTGACCCAAGGTCATAAACAGCTTAGAAAGGTACTTAGAAGTGTCAGACACACGAATCATATCGATTTATCGACAGTTTATGCGTTTAATATCGCAATTTTGAGCGACAATTCCATCTATCGAGACCTTTTGACACGGTCAAACATTTTGTACTTGACCTGACCTGTGACGTCATCGGTCACCCCGAGGTCAACAATATTATGTTTCCCTCGATAAATTTCCCAGGGCTATCGAATGCCGTTTGAGTTTTTACATTCGGTCCAGTAGTTCCGGAGATGCGGGGGGGGGGGGCAAAAAATAGCCTCCCCCAGTAAGTCGCGTTATGAAATATACCCCAGTAACTCGCGGGTTAATATTCATGTGGATGGTAAGGTTGTCAAAAGATCTAAACAAATATTTTGTGAACTACCAGAACTCTTAAAATCGAACATTTTGATCAGACAATGTCTATCCATTAAACTACTATATTTCTTCCATTGAATGAGCTCCAAGCTTGAAACGGGAAAGTGTTTTGGTGAGGGTGGTAACTGCTTGTACCTGTTGATAATAGCTTGAGACAATAGCTTCAGCAGATAATTAACCTTCGCCAGTGCAGGGGGTTGATGCCACCCTCCTCGGTTTTTCGAGAATAACTCGCGTAAATATCAACTGATTGTGATGAAACTTTCAGTACCATACTTTTAAACAATTTGACACATATTTTGAAATTTTAAGTTGCAAGTCACATGACCCGTGACCTGTTTCTCAAGGTCATGTCAGGCGCAACTGGCGTCCGTAGTATTGATCTTTGTGACTTGTGCAGTTTCATAGTGTTTGTTGTTCAGGAGCATATGCACAGGTGTTTCCAGGTGACAGTTGTGGTTTCCCTTGAGATTGTGACCTCGATTGACCTTTCCAGGGGTCAACCGAGGTCACTGACCTCCGATTACCTGATATTACTTTTTTGGCTTCTGGTAGTTTCTGGGACATTTTTTACCCTGATTTAAAATATGGGATCCATTTTACATAATTATATGTTCCACTGGGGTCATGCGCTCCAACAGGTCAACCGAGGTTACTGACCTCAAATGACCTGACATGACCTGAAATGACTTTTTTTTAGAATTTGGCAGTTTCTAGGACATTTTGTGACGTTGATTTCAAATTTGGCACCATTAGCATAATTATAAGCTCCTTCGCGATTCTTGCTCGATTCAATTAAATGTATACGCACTTACAATTTGGTTGAATTTTGGGTCATTGACTTGACCTCAGAGGTCACCTAATGATATAGGACCTTCAAATCGGATTCCAATGGCTTCCTCTCGTGACAAGCAACACGCTCGTTTTTGAATCGAAACTCTAGCACAATTAGGGGCGAAACGCTAAGGGGGGGGGGGGGTACCCCCCCCCCCCCCCCCCCTGCACGGTCACGCACTGATCGGACGCTGCACGGGCGAGGGTTAAAGGTCGGAGTTCATTTCGGAGTCGGAGTCGGAGTCGATGTCGAATCCGGAGGGTCGGAGTCGGAGTCGAAATCGGAGTCACCTGATAACCAATCGACTCCGCAGCCCTCATCCGCACAGCTAATCGATCCAGCCGTTCCAGCCGATCCAGCCACTGCTAATCGATCGATCCATGGTTTTGATTATTCACTATGGTTTTCCAGCTTTGCACTGATCATTGTAACAGAGCTGACACCAAACTAACATTAACATGATCAACATAAAATGCAACTTGGAATGTTTTGTAAAGGCGTCAAGTTTTCGTGACTTTCAAATGTTCCTAATAAGAATATCCAGAGATCCTCCGGGGAGAAGATACAACAATCCATAGCAAAGGTGCTGTCTTATTTTCATACCCATGTCCAAATATTACAATCATCCTAGCCGCGATTCACCAAGAAGTGCCAGTTGCCGCTGTATGATTCCACTTTTGTGTATGCTTGGTAGATTATGTTTTTGTTTTGCGATTGGCTGTACATAGGCTAGATTTGTTATGCATACTTTGTGAAGAGGGGTGCGAGATGGTGCTTAGCTGCAGAAAAGCCTGTAGATGTGACACCTAAATGGTCATTGTCTGTTTCGCGGCACGCAATACGTTTATGTGAAAGGAAACCATCCTATGTGTGTTTGTAGCAAGATTGTACAAATATGCGAGTAGGAAGGTACGCTGCGTATCAATCTCACCAGTAGGAAGGTACGCTGCGTATCAATCTCACCAGTAGGAAGGTACGCTGCGTATCAATCTCACCAGTAGGAAGGTACGCTGCGTATCAATCTCACCAGTAGGAAGGTACGCTGCGTATCAATCTCACCAGTAGGAAGGTACGCTGCGTATCAATCTCACCAGTAGGAAGGTACGCTGCGTATCAATCTCACCAGTAGGAAGGTACGCTGCGTATTAATCTCACCAGTAGGAAGGTACGCTGCGTATCAATCTCACCAGTAGGAAGGTACGCTGCGTATCAATCTCACCAGTAGGAAGGTACGCTGCGTATCAATCTCACCAGTAGGAAGGTACGCTGCGTATCAATCTCACCAGTAGGAAGGTACGCTGCGTATCAATCTCACCAGTAGGAAGGTACGCTGCGTATCAATCTCACCAGTAGGAAGGTACGCTGCGTATCAATCTCACCAGTAGGAAGGTCCGCTGCGTATCAATCGGTACAGACAAATCATTGAAGTACTGATTATTTTGAGCGGTCGACAATCATCCGCAAGCTTAAGGTAGAAATGTGAGATTTTGTGGATTTGTATCACACACTTCAAGCTTCTTAAACGTCAAAGATTATTATGCGTAACCAGCTGGTTGTAGCTGGGGCACTCCAGGACAGATCGGCCACAAAAATATCGAAATAACACCCTATATCTCAGATTTAGATAACACTAAGTGTCGGGTGCTATCTTGGCTATAGATTCACGCTGTGAACTTTTCAGCCCCGTCCGTCGAAATGCCTTCTTCTAGAGATAAAATTTTCAAATTTGCCAAATAAAACGTGAAAAAATAACAAATTATCTATTGCATAATCAAGCCAGGTCATTTGGGAAATTTACCTCAGGTCACGTGACCTTGAGGTCATGGAGTGGCCTGCAGGGATCATGCTAGGCCATCATTGAATGCAGCTCGACGAGATCAATATAATGCCGTTCAGTTAGCTCTCTAGCATAATTGCGCGGAAAGTTATTACTAAAGACGTGCTGGTGACCAATATTTTTCCAAATACAAAAATATAAACAAAATATTTCGATACAAGCCTATCTCCAATTTGCTTACCATCGAAGGCTAATGTATCGACGTCGATGTTGGTATGGGGAAAATATATAATTGTAAGTGGTCACATTATAAGATCACGTGATCTGACCCAAAATCACATGCTAAAATTCCCCAAAAAAATCAAAGAATGATTTCATCATATTTATCTATCGTTTCTGACATTTCAGATGATGGCTTATATGATTCGCATGATTTAGAAGGGAGATATACCTAGTCCTCTGAAAATTCGGGTTTTGCGTGACATAACAAGGCTGTAACTCGAAAACCGTTTGACGGACGGAGCAGAAAATTGCACAATGTTAATCAAAGGTCCAGATAACAATCGAAACGTAATTTTATCGAAATCTGAGATGTATGGTGTTATGGTTCGGTCGATCTGTCATGGAATCCCCCATAAGTACCACAACCAGTTGTCTTCTAATGCAAGCACCACAAATGTGCACCCTGACCCCATTCACAAGTGCGTGGCAACGCAATCCTGTGAAATGCCGCGCTCTCGAGAATAGGGTGTCACGCCTCGGCATGCCGCGTTTGGAATGCACGGCAAATGTGACGCGAACGAGAGCCACCACAATAACCGCGCGCCTGTATCCAGCAGCGGCCTATGGCAGTATCCAGCAGCGGCCTGCGGGCAGTATCCAGCAGCGGACTGCGGGCAGTATCCAGCAGCGGCCTATGGCAGTATCCAGCAGCGGCCTGCGGGCAGTATCCAGCAGCGGACTGCGGGCAGTATTCAGCAGCGGACTGCGGGCAGTATCCAGCAGCGGCCTATGGCAGTATCCAGCAGCGGTCTGCGGGCAGTATCCAGCAGCGGACTGCGGGCAGTATCCAGCAGCGGCCTATGGCAGTATCCGGCAGCGGTCTGCGGGCAGTATCCAGCAGCGGACTGCGAGCAGTATCCAGCAGCGGACTGCGGGCAGTATCCAGCAGCGGACTGCGGGCAGTATCCTGTATCCAGCAGCGGCCTGCGGGCAGTGTGTACAGCGGCCAGACCCTGCTGCAGTGTGTCCCCTCTCTGACACCGTGTCCCGCTCTGTGTCCCCTCCCTGACACCGTGTCCCGCTCTGTGTCCCCTCTCTGACACCGTGTCCCGCTCTGTGTCCCCTCTCTGACACCGTGTCCAGCTCTGTGTCCCCTCTCTGACACCGTGTCCCGCTCTGTGTCCGCTCTCTGACACCGTGCCCCGCTCTGTGTCCGCTCTCTGACACCGTGTCCCGCTCTGTGTCCCCAGGTACAGAACCTGCTGCGCCGCACCTACGGCCACCACCTGAACCTGCACTCGACATCGTTCCGTACCGGCCACCGTAGCTCGTCCCTGTCCGGCCGCTCGCAGAACACGATGCACACGATGGTTGGTCTGGAGAACACCACCAGCGCCGCGCTGGAGCACGTCGACAGCCCGGGCGCCGCGCCTCTGCTCCATCGCGTCGACAGCGGCACAGAGAAAGAGGCACGCCTGTAGACAAGCCGAGCGCGATCACAACGACATCTATATTAACTGGAACAGATGGGTGGCGACATCTGAGCGACGACAGACGAGTGACATGGTTAGGTGCGCGCGACGATAGAGTGGGAGGAGTATTGACTAGTCTTGAATGCCAGTCTTGAAAAGAAATGGCGTTGCCGTTGACTTGCACCAGAGATGTTGTGTTCTGGGACTGATATCTGTTCCGTGTGGATGTTATCCGTCTCAGGATCGAAGACACAGAGCAACATTGTCTTAAGGTGATTGGTGAATGGGTCGCTCTCCATAACGTTTGCGATTGGTGACGTGTGCCATGTGTAAACGTGACCTGATCGCCACTCGTAATGTCAAGCATGCTGAGTGTGTAAATCATTTTGCTTAAGTATAACCACCGCACTGTCCCGCTCATTGGACCGTCGGACCAGGAGCACACTGACGGCTTTCGGAGCTCCGTCTCATCTTAGTGACGTCGTGATCCGCCGCCGTCACCCCTGACCAGCTGGCGCGGCGACCACACGACCGCCGCACAGCTGCAGACACTGCTGTCGCCAGGGCCGTCCGAGCCGTCCGAGCCGCCCGAGCCGTCCGAGCCGCCCGAGCCGTCCGAGCCGTCCGAGCCGCCCGAGCCGTCCGAGCCGTCCGAGCCGCCAGAGCCGTCCGAGCCGTCCGAGCCGACCGAGCCGTCCGAGCCGTCCGAGCCGTCCGAGCCGCTCGAGTCGCCCGAGCCGCCCGAGCCGCCCGAGCCGCCCGAGCCGCCCGAGCCGTCCGAGCCGTCCGAGCCGACCGAGCCGCCCGAGCCGTCCGAGCCGTCCGAGCCGTCTGAGCCGTCCGAGCCGCCCGAGCCGCCCGAGCCGCCCGAGCCGTCCGAACCGCCCGAGCCGCCCGAGCCGCCCGAGCCGCCCGAGCCACCCGAGCCGCCCGAGCCGCCCGATCCGCCCGAGCCGTCCGACCCGCCCGAGCCGTCCCAACCGTCCGAGCCGCCCGAGCCGCCCGTGCCGCCCGAGCCGCCCGAGCCGCCCGAGCCGCCCGAGCCGCCCGAGCCGCCCGAGCCGCCCGAGTCGTCCGAGCCGCCCGAGCCGTCCGAGCCGTCCGAGCCGCCCGAGCCGCCCGAGCCGCCCGAGCCGCCCGAGCCGCCCGAGCCGTCTGAGCCGCCCGAGCCGCCCGAGCCGCCCGAGCCGCCCGAGCCGTCCGAACCGCCCGAGCCGCCCGAGCCGCCCGAGCCGCCCGAGCCGCCCGAGCCGCCCGAGCCGCCCCAGCCGTCCGAGCCGCCCGAGCCGCCCGAGCCGCCCGAGCCGCCCGAGCCGTCCGAACCGCCCGAGCCGCCCGAGCCGTCCGAGCCGCCCAAGCCGCCCGAGCCGCCCGAGCCGCCCGAGCCGCCCGAGTCGTCCGAGCCGCCCGAGCCGTCCGAGCCGTCCGAGCCGCCCGAGCCGCCCGAGCCGCCCGAGCCGCCCGAGCCGCCCGAGCCGTCTGAGCCGCCCGAGCCGCCCGAGCCGCCCGAGCCGCCCGAGCCGTCCGAGCCGTCCGAGCCGTCCGAGCCGCCCGAGCCGCCCGAGCCGCCCGAGCCGCCCGAGCCGTCTGAGCCGCCCGAGCCGTCCGAGCCGCCCGAGCCGCCCGAGCCGCCCGAGCCGCCCGAGCCGTCCGAGCCGCCCGAGCCGTCCGAGCCGCCCGAGCCGTCCGAGCCGTCCGAGCCGCCCGAGCCGTCCGAGCCGTCCGAGCCGTCCGAGACGTCCGAGCCGCCCGAGCCGTCAGCTGGTCAGCTGACTGCCAGACGCGTCACTTCGCTGACTGCCGGACTGCTGGGTTGATGGGTTGATGGGCTGATGGGCTGATGGGCTGATGGGCTGATGGGCTGATGGGCTGATGGGCTGATGGGCTGATGGGCTGATGGGCTGATGGGTTGATGGGCTGATGGGCTGATGGGCTGATGGGTTGATGGGCTGATGGGCTGATGGGCTGATGGGCAGATGGGCTGATGGGCTGCTGGGCTGACGACCGTAGAATATACTCATAGCGGCGTCTCTCGCGCACGACTGCGGACAGGAGGGCGGTCCCTGCTTACATCTGCTTAGGAGGGCAGTCAGCCCGACTTTGTGAATGGCAATCCTGCCACGGGGAGTGATCAGACCGTCTCCATGTATGTGTGTATGGCTTGTTACTGGTCTGTAACCGCCGCTGCCACCGCTGCCGCCGCGCTGTGGGCTGCTGTGGGCTGCTGTGGGCTGCTGTGGGCTGCTGTGGGCTGCTGTGGGCTGCTGTGGGCTGCTGTGGGCTGCTGTGGGCTGCTGTGGGCCGCTGTGGGCTGCTATGGGCCGCTGTGGGCTGCTGTGGGCTGCTGTGGGCTGCTGTGGGCTGATGTGGGCTGCTGTGGGCTGCTGTGGGCTGTAGTGAGCTGCTATGGGCCGCTGTGGGCTGCTGTGGGCTGCTGTGGGCTGCTGTGGGCTGCTGTGGGCTGATGTGGGCTGCTTTGGGCTGCTGTGGGCTGATGTGGGCTGATGTGGGCTGCTGTGGGCTGCTGTGGGCTGTAGTGGGCTGCTGTACCGGCTGTCTTGTCACCGCACTTGCAGAGCAGGACAGGACGCGTCCATGTGTTCCAGGACGCTGCCATGTGCTCATTGACATGGTCATTGGTCACAGGCAGGACCCTCAGTTCACCGGTCCCCAAATTATGTGCCAGTTCACCGGTCCCCGAATTGTGTGTCAGTTCACCGGCCCCCGAATTGTGTGTCAGTTCACCGGTCCCAGAATTGTGTGTCAGTTCACCGGTCCCAGAATTGTGGGTCAGTTCACCGGTTAATGTTGGCATTTGTGGCGCGGTTTGGTCTCGTCGCGAGCCGCCGCAGTGACTGATGATGATGATGGTACTCATGCTGCTGATGGTGCTGCCGGCGGTGCTGCTGGACATCTCGCCAGCGATACTACTATATCCCGTGCTATGTCGGGGGAGAAAATGAATGATGCTTGATCGATAAATGATGACGCTCTTAATGGGGGTTGAGTGTGTACGTGTATGTGTACGTGTATGTGTACGTGTATGTGTACGTGTATGTGTACGTGTATGTGTACGTGTATGTGTACGTGTATGTGTACGTGTATGTGTACGTGTATTTGTACGTGTATGTGTACGTGTATGTGTACGTGTATGTGTACGTGTATGTGTACGTGTATGTGTACGTGTATGTGTACGCGTATGTGTACGTGTATGTGTACGTGTATGTGTACGTGTATGTGTACGCGTATGTGTACGTGTATGTGTACGCGTATGTGTACGTGTATGTGTACGTGTATGTGTACGCGTATGTGTACGCGTATGTGTACGCGTATGTGTACGCGTATGTGTACGCGTATGTGTACGCGTATGTGTACGCGTATGTGTACGCGTATGTGTGCGTGTATGTGCACGGGTATGTGTACGCGTATGTGTACGCGTATGTGTACGTGTATGTGTACGTGTATGTGTACGTGTATGTGTACGTGTATGTGTACGCGTATGTGTACGTGTACATGTGCGAGCGTGTGTGTGATTGATCGTGTGCGTGTGCGTGCTCCTGTTATAAATTATGTGAAAGCGCGTGCTTTTTATCATCGGCAACATGTCACAGAAAGTTACCAACTATTTTCAGAGCTTTACTTCACTATAATAATCGTTACCACAATGGACCAAAGATGAAGAAGGTACCTTTATACGTGAGTATGGTTTTCTCATAACAATTACGGATTGGCTGTAATGCATGCCTGGAATGAAGTTTGGAACTCTTGCAGAGATAATCTATTTTTAAGCCTACAGTTTTGGAAAGAAAACAAAGTGATGAAGGACACTGGTAGACAAGGAGCAGCGAAAATATGTTGATTGTTCGTTGAGATAGTCCAGTTTTTGAAGGTGTAAACGCCAGTGTGTATTGTTTATGAATATTACCAGCGCTATCAGAAAAAGGAAGTACCTACCTGTTAGATTAGAAGTGGAATGTCTACTCTGAACATATTTGTACAGTCATGTTGTTGGCGATGGTTGCTTGTGTATGGTACCAGGAATCGTGTGCAGAAACATCTCTGTAGTTGGCTTACCAGATGTGGATTGGGAACGTAGGAGTTGCTAAACTGACCATTGGTGAGATGTATTTGCCAGTAATTATTTCATCCTGCCCACCTGTCGCTGGAGATTTCAGCTGCTCGCCAGAGATTCAATGCGCAATCCTGTAATATGTTTGTTAGGTTCACAACTTTGGCACGCTTGTGACGGGGTCATTGTGTTTGCTTTAACCCTATTCCCTGCGGGCGGCCAGAATTACGATAACATGTGGGGGCAGATTATGCCCCCCCCCCCCCCCCCACCCCACATAAATATCGAGAACCGCTTAGTCGATTTCGATGGAGAAAACACCATTCGATTCGTCTTGACACAATCTTCGTTTTTGGAACCCGAAATTTTATTTTTGTTCAAAAATGGGGGACCAGGGGCAAAAAATACGAGAATTTTGGTTGTTTTTTGAAAGGTCATTGCAGTCATGTGGTTTGACTGATTTCTATACCCCAAGCGTGTTTGAGCTTCAAATGTACTGCTCTTCAATATATCAAAAGACAAGTACCAAAATACAAATACAATCATAGTCGTATTCAGCGGATGTAAAATGGGGGGGATTTTTTATAACAAATATGTACTGTTCGTGATTGTTTGGGACGGCATGAACGTCAAACGTGGGCATTATTTGCTGTAATTTGTTTAATATTGCGCATAGACGGATCTAGGTAAACAACGTGGGAAGCACCATGCTCGTAACGCTATTTATCATCTTACTAATTTGAAGTTGGACCAAATTTCAGGGAGGGTATTGCCTCCCATTTTTTGGTACCTGGGTGCGCCTCTGCTTAAAAAAATAAGTACAATCCCAGTATTTATGATGCATATTGCATTGCAAATGTTTCTGACGCATTTATTGCACCGCAAACTACGAAGTAAGCATGCGCCGCACAACCGCATTCGTAACACCCTCCCCAAAACAGGAGCGTGGCACCGCCTCTGCTGGGCCCATTTTTTTCAAAATGTTGACGCAACATGCCCTATTCAATTTTGGGAAAAGTCACAAAGTTTCAAGACGCTAGGCCTAACGGTTTGGAAACGGCAAGTGAAAAACCACCGGGGGGGGGGGGCGGAATCTGCCCCGCAGGGTTAAGTAATGCGCTTTAAAGCCATCGCCAAACGGCTAGCTGTGCCATCATCGCATTGTGCTGCAGCGTGTGTGAACTGTGCTGAAATCCGTGTGTGAATTGTGCTGAAATCGCTCGCCAGTGGCTGACATGTCGCGTGAGCCGAGGAAAGCTGTATCATGTATCAGTGCAGTGTGTGCTCGAACGTCGGATGAGCACACAACCAGAGATGAAAAAACCGACAAAAACCTGCTGTACAATAGGGAAAACCTTTTCTGACTTATCGAGCTTCACTTGTTGATCACCGAGACAGGTATTTATCGGTCGGAGATCAGAGGACAGCGAGTGCCCTCATCAGTTTATGAAGTCTGTGTGGCGTTTTACTAAGGGATACACAATGTTCGCAGTATTGCAACAGGTTTCCATCGATTTTTTCATCTCTACAGCGATGTGTCGGCGACGAATGCCCCCGGCGCTGATGTTTGTCGTGTACTGCAGCAGCGCGGCGGCTACACCACTGGGTGGAGAAATGTGACCATTGTATGTAATGTGTGCATCTCTACAGCGATGTGTCGGCGTTGAATGCCCCCGGCGCTGATGTTTGTCGTGTACTGCAGCAGCGCGGCGGCTACACCACTGGGTGGAGAGATGTGACCATTGTATGTAATGTGTGCATCTCTACAGCGATGTGTCTGCGTTGAATGCCCCGGCGCTGATGTTTGTCGTGTACTGCAGCAGCGCGGCGGCTACATCACTGGGTGGAGAGATGTGACCATTGTATGTAATGTGTGCATCTCTACAGCGATGTGTCGGCGTTGAATGCCCCCGGCGCTGATGTTTGTCGTGTACTGCAGCAGCGCGGCGGCTACACCACTGGGTGGAGAGATGTGACCATTGTATGTAATGTGTGGCGTCCGGTGTACCCCCTGTGGGCCATGTGTCCCACCTTTCGAAATATAAACCAGACGGAATCAACGTCACTTCGGCCGACTCAATCACCTGGCCGTGAGCCGTGGAGGACGTTTTTCTAAACCGTCAAACCGTTTGGGGCGAAGCGGTTTTGAGGAGCAGAGATATAGACATACCAGAGCCATAAACAATAAACATACCTGTACCTCGTGACAAAGATGACCCGAAATTATACTTGTATGGCAACTTTTGTAAATGCCTTCTAGTTTCCATGTATTTTCAAGAAAGATTGCCTACAAATTTTGAAAACATTTCCCAAAAGAGCACCGGCAGTAAAAAAAACGGATAAGTAGGCAATACTTTATACGGTGAAGTATCAGTTGTACTTATTATATAATTTAATTGCAATAAGAATCGTCCTTCGAAACTGAAATCATGAATTGCATATTTCATAAAGCATTTTCATTTCGCAATATGGTTATCGTAGTCAAAGTTTGCAAGTTGGAATCATGGTTAACCCTCGCCCTACGGGGACCTTTCTCACCTTCGCCCTAGGGGGGTGGGGGCTGACAGGCCTCCCTTCCAAACCAAGCAACTTAGAGCCATGCTGTAAGAACCAGCATGGGTCCTGTCATGAGAGGTATCTAACAGTCAGCGATTTTTAGGTTTCAGATCAACGGGTGACATTCCAGGCCAAGCGAATTACCTAAGATCGACCACGTCCAAAAATAGCGATTGTATAGGGGCTTAGTATAACTTCCGAACGGAGAGAGATAGAGAGAGACCGTGAAAAGCGACGTGATGCTTGTCATAGGAAAATCCAAAGCCATCCCATTTTGAGCATCTAGGGCAACTGGTAACCTTTGGGGTCAGTTCAATGGCCCTTTGGGGTCTGACATGATCTTGACGAAAAGGTTATACGTCACGAACTAATAGTCGTATACACTTCAAATTTGTATAGGATACGTCTCATTGTTGTAAACTCAGCTACTCAAAATTTCAGTAACATGCGGCGCATGTGTACAAAATTATTCAAGAAAAACATCGGGGGCCTGTCAGCCACCCCCCACCCGTAGGGCGCGGGTTAACCCTCGCCCTACGGGGACCTTTTTTACCTTCGCGCTACGAGGGGGGCATAAAAAGACCCTCTGGTAACTTCCAAACCAAAGAACATAGAGTAATGCGGTAAGAACCAGCATGCTGCCTGTCATGTGAGGAATCTCACAGTATGCGATTTTTAGGTTTCAAGTCAACGGGTGGCCTTCCAGGTCAGGTGAATGACCTAAGATCGACCACGTCCAAAAATAGCGATTGTACAGGGCGCTTAGTATAATTTCCGAACGGAGAGAGATAGAGAGAGACCGTAAAAAGTAGCGTGATGCCTGTCATAAGGAAAATCCAAAGGCATCCAATTTTGAGCATGTTGGTCAACTGGTGATCTTTGGGGTCAGGTCGATAGCCCTTTGGGTTCTGACATGACCTTGACGAAAAGATCATAGGTCACGATCTAAAAGTCGTATACACTTCAAACTTGTATAGGGTATGTCAGGCACGTAGCCGAGGGGGGGGGGGGCGCCCCCCCCCCCCCCCGCCCCTGGAGGCCAGGGGCCGCTGATTGGCCCAGACAGAAAACAAAAACTGAAAAAGACCACACGACACCTTCACGAATAAACTGCACTACACGCACCGGAATCCCCGCCCATCACTGCCGACACAACTTCGAGTGGCAACTTTAGACAACGCCGTGCAAAGTTGAGTGGGTATCATGGGCTCTTTAATTAAGAGTCGGAAGTCCACGCGAAGCGTGGTCTTTAGAGAGTTTAGAACATTTCAGAGGCCCTTTAGGGCCACCAGGGGCCTCTATGAAAGACCTGAGGGCCCCTTGAACGTTCAAAAGAGCCCTGTGCAAATGTCAGAGTGGTCTCTGGCCAGACCGAAAGGACCCTGAGCGGGTCAAAGGGCCCCTTGAACATGTCGAATGGGCCCCTAGTCAGCACAGAGGGGTCCCTGGGAGGTCGAAGAGCCCCTGAGCATGTCGGCAGGGCGACAAACCAGACAAAGCAGCTGGCAAGGGACGTCCTGCCGACCTGGCCGACCCTTGCCAGGTCGGCAGGACGTCTGAAGCGGTCGAATGGCCCCTTGACACACAAGAGGGACTTCTTGGAAGGTCAGAGGGCTCCCTGGTCAGACTGGAAGGGCACAAAGTACGTAGAGATCTCAGATGAAGATTAAATACAAAGACGACATACTCCACAACAAAATATTAAATCGGACCTTTCGGGTATATTGGAACACCCTTCGTCAGCAATTAAGAGGCATTCGGTAACATGCCATTGCTCGTCTTTAACCCTCGCCCGTGCAGCGTCCGATCAGTGCGTGACCGTGCAGGGAGGGGGGGTGAGGGGTGGGGGGGGGGGGGGGTACAACCCCCCCTTAGCGTTTCGCCCCTAATTGGGCTAGTGCTTCGATTAAAAAACGAGCGTGTTTCTTGTCACGAGAGGAAGCTATTGATACCCGAGTTTAAGGTCCTAGGTTATTAGGTGACCTCTGAGGTCATGTTAATGGCCCAAAATTTAACCAAATTTGTAAATGCGTATAAATTGAATTTAATCGAGTTATAATCGCGAATGAGCATATCATTATGCTAAATGGGTGCCAAATTTGAAATCAGCGTCATAAAATGTCCTAGAAACTGCCAAATTCCAAAAAGGTCATGTCAGGTCATGTCAGGTCATTTGAGGTCAGTGACCTCGGTTGACCTGTGGAGGCGCATGACCCCAGTGGAACATATAATTATGTAAAATGGATCTCATGTTTGAAATCGGCGTCACAAAATGTCCTAGAAACTGCCAGAAGCCAACAAAGTAATATCAGGTCATCGGAGGTCAGTGACCTCGGTTGACCTCTGAAAAGGTCAATCGAGGTCACAATATCAAGGTAAACCACAACTGTCACCTGGAAACACCTGTGTATATGCTCCTGGACAACAAACACTATGAAACTGCACAAGTTACAAAGATCAATACTACCGACGCCAGTTGCGCCTGATATGAACTTGAGAAACAGGTCAAAGATCACGGGTAATGTGAGCTACAACTTAAAAAAAATATACTATGTGTAAAATTGTTCATAAGTAAAGTATTGAAAGTTTCATCGTAATCAGTTGATATTTACGCGAGTTATTCCCGGAAAACCAAGGGGGTGGCATCCACCCCCTGCACTGGCGAGGGTTAAAGGGAGATAATCACCTTTTGATTTTGTTAGCAACAATTTATTTGGTTATCGTTATTGTATTTCAATGTTGTGATCTAAATTTAAGAATTAAATACAATTATTCCCTAATTCGAAGTTGGAAGTTTGGAAAATTAATGATCGGTATTTTCCCTCCACTATTGGAAAGCGCAACATGCGCTTTTTGCGCTTTTGTGTCATTCTGTTCAATGTTGTTGAATGGGCACTTATAAACAAATCGCCAACACTAAATAGGTTGCCGTCCGGGGCCAACCTAAACTGACAATTTCAATGCACTTTTTCAAATGATTGTTGCTTGTTCATAAAAGTTTGGCACATATTCGCAAAAGATAGAGTGCAGGAAACATATTGCATACCTTCATGATAAATAATAATGCGTAGGGAAGCTAATTTACTGAATTGATTACCGAGTACTTTGCTGATTATAAGCGTGGATCGCTTATCAACTATGACTTGAAATATCTCTCGGCAGGAATTGTAATATTCAAAATGTGATGAATTTACTATATATTTTGGTCTCGTCTATCGATTTCAGGTGCTAACTCTATTTTTGGTTGGAAAATGTAATTATCTTCCTTTAAGACGAGCAATGACCAGTTACCGAATGCATCTTAATCGCTGACGAAAATTGTTACAAGATATCCGAAAGCTCTGATTTGTTTTTATTGTAGAGTAAGTCCTCTTTGTATTTAATATATATCACCCACTCCACATCATGTCTTTACGCGGATCCCAGATGAGTCCCTGAACAGGTCGGAAGGGCGTTTAACCTGCGCACTGCAGGGGCTTTGCGCCGAACACGAACTGTTGATTTCCGCCCCCCCCCCCTGAGATCTCGAAAACTACGCAACGTAGCGAGAAGCGGAAAAAGGCATTTGATAGCTTCATACATGTTCTATCGAAAGTATTTCAGTATTCTTTTAAGTCAGGTCAAAATTGAGGTCACCAGAGGTCATCAAAGGTCAAATTTTCCAGTTTTTCCTGTTTTAGGACATCGCTCCAGAAATTCCCATATATCTCAGAAAACGATGATAGTTAGAAGCAAACGGACAAAACAAACGCCAGACAGTGAAATTTGTTATCGCTAAGGTGTCCTCAGATTTGATCTCAGGTCAATATTTGAGGCTCCAGAGGTCAAAAAGGGGGAAAAATGCAGTTTTTGTGCTAAATCGTTTTTGCTATTAACTTTTTACTTAATAAAGATAACGGAATTTTTTTTACGCAATTGTGTTTATCTTGTCAAGGCGCTTTGAATGATATATATGGTGACCTTGTTAATATAACTTAACAATTTGACCTAAGGTCAAGGTCAAGTGGTGACCCAAGTAGGGCATGTTGCATATGGGAAGACGTGTCTCGACGAGACAAACACATTGATGTCTGTTTTACTTCTCTATCTTCATTATGTCGAGAGTTATTGACAAAAAAGTGATGGTGACCTCGCATGACCTCAAATGACCCAATAGGGGTCACTGCACACAACTTACACTTGGATCATCAAGAATATTCTATAATAACATGATCCAGAAGTAATTGGACTAGTACCATGCATATCCTTGAAATAGGAAGCATTTGTATATTTCTCCATTGACTTATTATGGGGAGGTTACGAAATTGACCTGACCTTAGGTCACCGATATCAAAATTCCGAGTAATACGAATTGTAAGTACTGATGCCCTCATGACATCCTGTAAGTTTCAACCTGATCGGTTG
>JAXIVJ010016983.1:10000-27348 GCA_036785665.1 Chirona hameri | reverse complement strand
CGAGCCACACCGAGTCATACACCGAACCACACCGAGTCATCCACCGCCACACCGAGTCATCCACCGCCACACCGAGTCATCCATCGCCCCACCGAGTCATCCACCGCCACACCGAGTCATCCACCGCCACACCGAGTCATCACCGCCACACCGAGTCATACACCGAGCCACACCGAGTCATCCACCGCCACACCGAGTCATCCACCGCCACACCGAGTCATCCACCGAGCCACACCGAGTCATCCACCGAGCCACACCGAGTCATCCACCGCCACACCGAGTCATCCACCGAGCCACACCGAGTCATCCACCGCCGCACCGAGTCATCCACCGAGCCACACCGAGTCATCCACCGAGCCACACCGAGTCATCCACCGAGCCACACCGAGTCATCCACCGCCACACCGAGTCATCCACCGAGCCACACCGAGTCATCCACCGAGCCACACCGAGACATCCACCGAGCCACACCGAGTCATCCACCGCCACACCGAGTCATCCACCGAGACACACCGAGTCATCCACCGAGCCACACCGAGTCATCCACCGAGCCACACCGAGTCATCCACCGAGCCACACCGAGTCATCCACCGAGCCACACCGAGTCATCCACCGAGCCACACCGAGTCATCACACCGAGCCACACCGAGTCATCCACCGCCACACCGAGTCATCCACCGCCACACCGAGTCATCACCGCCACACCGAGTCATCACCGCCACACCGAGTCATCACCGCCACACCGAGTCATCACCGCCACACCGAGTCATCACCGCCACACCGAGTCATCACCGCCACACCGAGTCATCCACCGCCACACCGAGTCATCACCGCACACCGAGTCATCACCGCCACACCGAGTCATCACCGCCACACCGAGTCATCACCGCCACACCGAGTCATCCACCGCCACACCGAGTCATCACCGCCACACCGAGTCATCCACCGCCACATCGAGTCATCACCGCCACACCGAGTCATCACCGCCACACCGAGTCATCCACCGCCACACCGAGTCATCCACCGCCACACCGAGTCATCCACCGCCACACCGAGTCATCCACCGAGCCACACCGAGTCATCCACCGAGCCACACCGAGTCATCCACCGAGCCACACCGAGTCATCCACCGCCACACCGAGTCATCACCGCCCCACCGAGTCATCACCGCCACACCGAGTCATCACCGCCACACGAAGTCATCACCGCCACACCGAGTCATCACCGCCACACCGAGTCATCCACCGCCTCACCGAGTCATCCACCGCCTCACCGAGTCATCACCGCCACACCGAGTCATCCACCGCCACACCGAGTCATCACCGCCACACCGAGTCATCCACCGCCACACCGAGTCATCACCGCCACACCAAGTCATCCACCGCCACACCGAGTCATCCACCGCCACACCGAGTCATCCACCGCCACACCGAGTCATCCACCACCTCACCGAGTCATCACCGCCACACCGAGTCATCCACCGCCACACCGAGTCATCACCGCCACACCGAGTCATCCAC
This sequence comes from Chirona hameri, assembly GCA_036785665.1. NCBI lineage: Eukaryota > Metazoa > Arthropoda > Thecostraca > Balanomorpha > Balanidae > Chirona > Chirona hameri. The sequence goes on along the minus strand of JAXIVJ010016983.1, from coordinate 25,828 downwards.
CGCCACACCGAGTCATCCACCGCCTCACCGAGTCATCACCGCCACACCGAGTCATCCACCGCCTCACCGAGTCATCACCGCCACACCGAGTCATCCACCGCCACACCGAGTCATCCACCGCCTCACCGAGTCATCACCGCCACACCGAGTCATCCACCGCCTCACCGAGTCATCACTGCCACACCGAGTCATCCACCGCCTCACCGAGTCATCACCGCCACACCGAGTCATCCACCGCCACACCGAGTCATCCACCGCCTCACCGAGTCATCACCGCCACACCGAGTCATCCACCGCCACACCGAGTCATCCACCGCCTCACCGAGTCATCACCGCCACACCGAGTCATCCACCGCCTCACCGCCACACCGAGTCATCCACCGCCACACCGAGTCATCACCGCCACACCGAGTCATCCACCGCCTCACCGAGTCATCACCGCCACACCGAGTCATCCACCGCCACACCGAGTCATCCACCGCCTCACCGAATCATCACCGCCACACCGAGTCATTCACCGAGCCACACCGAGTCATCCACCGCCACACCGAGTCATCCACCGAGCCATACCGAGTCATCACCGCCACACCGAGTCATCCACCGAGTCATCCACTGAGCCACACCGAGTCATCACCGCCACACCGAGTCATCACCGCCACACCGAGTCATCCACCGCCTCACCGAGTCATCCACCGCCACACCGAGTCATCCACCGCCACACCGAGTCATCCACCGCCACACCGAGTCATCCACCGCCTCACCGAGTCATCACCGCCACACCGAGTCATCCACCGCCTCACCGAGTCATCACCGCCACACCGAGTCATCCACCGCCACACCGAGTCATCCACCGCCACACCGAGTCATCACCGCCACACCGAGTCATCACCGCCACACCGAGTCATCACCGCCACACCGAGTCATCCACCGCCACACCGAGTCATCCACCGCCCCACCGAGTCATCCACCGCCACATCGAGTCATCCACCGCCACACCGAGTCATCACCGCCACACTGAGTCATCACCGCCACACCGAGTCATCACCGCCACACCGAGTCATCCACCGCCACACCGAGTCATCACCGCCACACCAAGTCATCACCGCTACACCGAGTCATCACCGCCACACCGAGTCATCCACCGCCACACCGAGTCATCCACCGCCACACCGAGTCATCCACCGCCACACCGAGTCATCACCGCCACACCGAGTCATACACCGCCACGTCATCCACCGCCTCCAATGAACCGTGCCATCCGCTGCCTCCAATGAACCGAGTCATCCACCGCCTCCAATGAACCGTGCCATCCACCGCCTCCAATGAACCGTGCCATCCACCGCCTCCAATGAACCGTGTCATCCACCGCCTCCAATGAACCGTGTCATCCACCGCCTCCAATGAACCGTGCCATCCACCGCCTCCAATGAACCGTGCCATCCACCGCCTCCAATGAACCGAGTCATCCACCGCCTCCAATGAACCGAGTCATCCACCGCCTCCAATGATGACGGCATGACCGACAATGGATATTGGCCATACAACCATACACCGAGCCATCCACCGCCTCCAATGATGACGGCATGACCGACAATGGACATTGGCCATACAACCATACACCGAGTCATCCACCGCCTCCAATGAACCGAGTCATCCACCGCCTCCAATGATGACGGCATGACCGACAATGGACATTGGCCATACAACCATACACCGAGCCATCCACCGCCTCCAATGATGACGGCATGACCGACAATGGACATTGGCCATACAACCATACACCGAGTCATCCACCGTCTCCAATGAACCGAGCCATCCACCGCCTCCAATGATGACGGCATGACCGACAATGGACATTGGCCATACAACCATACACCGAGTCATCCACCGCCTCCAATGATGACGGCATGACCGACAATGGACATTGGCCATACAACCATACACCGAGTCATCCACCGCCTCCAATGATGACGGCATGACCGACAATGGATATTGGCCATACAACCATACACCGAGCCATCCACCGCCTCCAATGATGACGGCATGACCGACAATAGATATTGGCCATACAACCATACACCGAGCCATCCACTGCCTCCAATGATGACGGCATGACCGACAATGGACATTGGCCATACAACCATACACCGAGTCATCCACCGCCTCCAATGATGACGGCATGACCGACAATGGATATTGGCCATACAACCATACACCGAGTCATCCACCGCCTCCAATGATGACGGCATGACCGACAATGGATATTGGCCATACAACCATACACCGAGCCATCCACCGCCTCCAATGATGACGGCATGGCCGACAATGGATATTGGCCATACAACCATACACCGAGCCATCCACCGCCTCCAATGAACCGAGTCATCCACCGCCTCCAATGATGACGGCATGACCGACAATGGACATTGGCCATACAACCATACACCGTGCCATCCACCGCCTCCAATGATGACGGCATGACCGACAATGGACATTGGCCATACAACCATACACCGTGCCATCCACCTCCTCCAATGATGACGGCATGACCGACAATGGATATTGGCCATACAACCATACACCGAGCCCTCCACCGCCTCCAATGATGACGGCATGGCCGACAATGGACAATGGACATTGGCCATACAACCATACACCGAGCCATCCACCGCCTCCAATGATGACGGCATGACCGACAATGGATATTGGCCATACAACCATACACCGAGCCATCCACCGCCTCCAATGATGACGGCATGACCGACAATGGACATTGGCCATACAACCATACACCGAGTCATCCACCGCCTCCAATGATGACGGCATGACCGACAATGGATATTGGCCATACAACCATACACCGAGTCATCCACCGCCTCCAATGATGACGGCATGACCGACAATGGATATTGGCCATACAACCATACACCGAGCCATCCACCGCCTCCAATGATGACGGCACGGCCGACAATGGATATCGGCCATACAACCATACACCGAGCCATCCATCGCCTCCAATGAACCGAGTCATCCACCGCCTCCAATGATGACGGCATGACCGACAATGGACATTGGCCATACAACCATACACCGAGCCATCCACCGCCTCCAATGATGACGGCATGACCGACAATGGATATTGGCCATACAACCATACACCGAGCCCTCCACCGCCTCCAATGATGACGGCATGGCCGACAATGGACAATGGACATTGGCCATACAACCATACACCGTGCCATCCACCTCCTCCAATGATGACGGCATGACCGATAATGGACATTGGCCATACAACCATACACCGAGTCATCCACCGCCTCCAATGAACCGAGTCATCCACCGCCTCCAATGAACCGAGTCATCCACCGCCTCCAATGATGACGGCATGACCGACAATGGACATTGGCCATACAACCATACACCGAGCCATCCACCGCCTCCAATGATGACGGCATGACCGATAATGGACATTGGCCATACAACCATACACCGAGTCATCCACCGCCTCCAATGAACCGAGTCATCCACCGCCTCCAATGAACCGAGTCATCCACCGCCTCCAATGAACCGAGTCATCCACCGCCTCCAATGAACCGAGTCATCCACCGCCTCCAATGATGACGGCATGACCGACAATGGACATTGGCCATACAACCATACACCGAGCCATCCACCGCCTCTAATGATGACGGCATGGCCGACAATGTATATTGGCCATACAACCATACACCGAGCCATCCACCGCCTCCAATGAACCGAGTCATCCACCGCCTCCAATGATGACGGCATGGCCGACAATGGACAATGGACAATGGACAATGGACAATGGATATTGGCTATACAACCATACACCGAGCCATCCACCGCCTCCAATGATGACGGCATGACCGACAATGGATATTGGCCATACAACCATACACCAAGTCATCCACCGCCTCCAATGATGACGGCATGGCCGACAATGGACAATGGACATTGGCCATACAACCATACACCGTGCCATCCACCTCCTCCAATGATGACGGCATGGCCGACAATGGACAATGGACAATGGATATTGGCCATACAACCATACACCGAGCCATCCACCTCCTCCAATGATGACGGCATGGCCGACAATGGACAATGGACATTGACCATACAACCATACACCGTGCCATCCACCTCCTCCAATGATGACGGCATGGCCGACAATGGACAATGGACAATGGATATTGGCCATACAACCATACACCGTGCCATCCACCTCCTCCAATGATGACGGCATGGCCGACAATGGACAATGGACAATGGCCATTGGCCATACAACCATACACCGTGCCATCCACCTCCTCCAATGATGACGGCATGGCCGACAATGGACAATGGACAATGGACAATGGACAATGGACAATGGACATTGGCCATACAACCATACACCGAGCCATCCACCGCCTCCAATGATGACGGCATGGCCGACAATGGACAATGGACATTGGCCATACAACCATACACCGTGCCATCCACCTCCTCCAATGATGACGGCATGGCCGACAATGGACAATGGACAATGGACATTGGCCATACAACCATACACCGAGCCATCCACCGCCTCCAATGAACCGAGTCATCCACCGCCTCCAATGATGACGGCATGACCGACAATGGACATTGGCCATACAACCATACACCGAGTCATCCACCGCCTCCAATGATGACGGCATGACCGACAATGGATATTGGCCATACAACCATACACCGAGCCATCCACCGCCTCCAATGATGACGGCATGACCGACAATGGATATTGGCCATACAACCATACACCGAGCCATCCACCGCCTCCAATGATGACGGCATGACCGACAATGGATATTGGCCATACAACCATACACCGAGCCATCCACCGCCTCCAATGATGACGGCATGACCGACAATGGATATTGGCCATACAACCATACACCGAGCCATCCACCGCCTCCAATGCATCGAGTCATCCACCGCCTCCAATGATGACGGCATGACCGACAATGGATATTGGCCATACAACCATACACCGAGCCATCCACCGCCTCCAATGATGACGGCATGACCGACAATGGATATTGGCCATACAACCATACACCGAGCCATCCACCGCCTCCAATGATGACGGCATGACCGACAATGGATATTGGCCATACAACCATACACCGAGCCATCCACCGCCTCCAATGATGACGGCATGACCGACAATGGATATTGGCCATACAACCATACACCGAGCCATCCACCGCCTCCAATGATGACGGCATGGCCGACAATGGATATTGGCCATACAACCATACACCAAGCCATCCACCGCCTCCAATGATGACGGCATGACCGACAATGGATATTGGCCATACAACCATACACCGAGCCATCCACCGCCTCCAATGATGACGGCATGACCGACAATGGATATTGGCCATACAACCATACACCGAGCCATCCACCGCCTCCAATGATGACGGCATGGCCGACAATGGATATTGGCCATACAACCATACACCAAGCCATCCACCGCCTCCAATGATGACGGCATGGCCGACAATGGATATTGGCCATACAACCATACACCGAGCCATCCACCGCCTCCAATGATGACGGCATGGCCGACAATGGACACTGGCCATACAACCATACACCGAGCCATCCACCGCCTCCAATGATGACGGCATGGCCGACAATGGATATTGGCCATACAACCATACACCAAGCCATCCACCGCCTCCAATGATGACGGCATGGCCGACAATGGATATTGGCCATACAACCATACACCGAGTCATCCACCGCCTCCAATGAACCGAGTCATCCACCGCCTCCAATGATGACGGCATGACCGACAATGGATATTGGCCATACAACCATACACCGAGCCATACACCGCCTCCAATGATGACGGCATGGCCGACAATGGACACTGGCCATACAACCATACCATCAACACACTATCACCCCTGGTACAGCCGGATCCATCCAGCCCTTACCACTCCCCATCCCATCCCCACTCACTTCTGAATCGACTGGTCGAACAGGCCGAGGAACTGCTTCAGCGACGTCTGGTACATCACGTTCACCTCGCTCATGTCCGTGATGAGGAAGTAGAGGATCGAGCCCCTGCCGGCCACCGGGCGAAACTCGTCCCGAGCTATCACAGAAGCCACAGGGCCGACGGCGGTAATCGAGGTGAATAAGGAGAGCAAACGGCAACTAAATTCCACCAACGAGTCTCACTGTAGCTTAACCGCAGCAGTAAGTCGGCAGGGAATACTCCACAGCAGCTGCATATATACATTATACATAGACATGAGGGTGTCCGTTCACAAGGGAGCGAACACCGGCAATCGGTAATATACAAACAGAAGTCAGCGGTCAGCACGGAATCACATTCTAAATATGAGATGCTTTGCTAAAATTGGATGCGACATAACAGAGTACGTGAGCTACACCATGCGAAATGCACACACACACTGTTCATAGTTGACACATCTGCCCACCTTTGTTGATTTTCTTCTCCATCTCCGCGGCGATCAGCAGTTTCTCGTGCACCTCCTGAGCAGTGGTCTTGGTGTACTGCAGAACCTGAATCAGGTCCTCGTCATCCACCAGAGACACCTGGTGGCAGAGACGGAAAACTCTCAGCTCGGGACTCCACGACTCACTATCATTGGCGTAACCACCACTGGGGACGGGTCCCCACAACATTTTCGGATTTTAACATTCGGGCGTTGCATGGCAAGAATCGACTTCAAAGTGCCTCCCCCCCTACTTTCAGAAGGTGGTTACGCCCATGCTCACTCGACTCGCTGCGACAGCCTTTCACTGTGTCGTGACAGGTGACTTCTGCTCCCGTTCATCGGTGGCGCCACCTACATCACAGCTTAAACGCGACGGTCAACAGATGGCACTGCCCAGTGGGCAGTTCCATCTGTTGGTAGGCAGTGCCATCTGTTGGTGGGCAGTGCCATCTGTTGGTGGGCAGTGCCATCTGTTGGTGGGCAGTGCCCACCCCTAGCACTGCGGGTTGGCTGCAGGCCGGTAGACGCTACTGTGGCTCCTATTCTATCCCAACGACACCAAACGCTCTCTCGGTTGACTGTCATACCACCAGCCGTCAAATGGCAGCCTGCCGGACACCACTGCACCATGCACCTCACAACACATGAGCCTTTCAGCACTGGTACCCGGCCACCAGCACGGGTCATGGAATTGCAACCCTCGATAGCCATGGGCGTCGGAAGCGGGGGGGGGGGGGACACGTCCCCCCAACATTTTCAGATTTTAACATTACGCCTATGGGCAGTAATGTATAGGCATATATACGCAAGCTATATGGAAAGAATCGACTTCAAAATGCCTCCGTCCCCCCCCCCAAACTTTCAGAAGGTGGCGACGCCCTAGTTGTCGATAGGTGCTGGCTGCGGTCGTCTGCTAGTTGTCGATAGGTGCTGGCTGCGGTCGTCTGCTAGTTGTCGATAGGTGCTGGCTGCGGTCGTCTGCTAGTTGTCGATAGGTGCTGGCTGCGGTCGTCTGCTAGTTGTCGATAGGTGCTGGCTGCGGTCGTCTGCTAGTTGTCGATAGGTGCTGGCTGCGGTCGTCTGCTAGTTGTCGATAGGTGCTGGCTGCGGTCGTCTGCTAGTTGTCGATAGGTGCTGGCTGCGGTCGTCGTGGGTTCGCGTTGGTGCGATCCAATTGGTTGCACGATGCTCTGTTTGCCTTAGAACTGCGATTTATTAATTGTGAATCGATGAACCCAGTTTTATCGAGCGGTTACAAACATCTACTATTGTTCTATTGATACATTTTCCTCGAATGTTATGATTGGATTTCCTGGAGCAAGACCCACGCTAGCCGCGCTGGAAGGAGCGAACATTGTTTCGAAGCTTTCTCCGAGCGGGTTCATGCTCTCGAACCTGGTGATCGTGACATCATCCGCCACCAGCCAACATAACACAGACACATGGTAACCACATGGTAACCATGCGATGGGTGTGTTATGTGGGAGTGTATGATGCACTGAAGGTATCTGCGTATTTCGCCAGCACATATCCCATACCGGGGTGTAAGTAAACGCGCCATGCTGCACCAGTGAGGTGAATCTGCACCAGTGAGGTGAATCTCATCAGCACATATCCCATACCGGGGTGTAAGTAAACGCACCATGCTGCACCAGTGAGGTGAATCTGCACCAGTGAGGTGAATCTGCACCAGTGAGGTGAATCTGCACCAGTGAGGTGAATCTGCACCAGTGAGGTGAATCTGCACCAGTGAGGTGAATCTGCACCAGTGAGGTGAATCTGCACCAGTGAGGTGAATCTGCACCAGTGAGGTGAATCTGCACCAGTGAGGTGAATCTGCACCAGTGAGGTGAATCTGCACCAGTGAGGTGAATCTGCACCAGTGAGGTGAATCTGCACCAGTGAGGTGAATATCATCAGCACATCCCTAACAGCTGGAGATGTGAGGATGCCGATCAGCCATGCGGCGTCCATACTCAGTACAGTCAGTACTCAGTACCCAGTACGCAATACTCCAGCAGCATTCACGCCTGGCTGATATGACGCTCTTATCATCACACCGTGGCCGTTATGCATGTCCTCTTATCATCACACCGTGGCCGTTATGCATGTCCTCTTATCATCACACCGTGGCCGTTATGCATGTCCTCTTATCATCACACCGTGGCCTTTATGCATGTCCTCTTATCATCACACCGTGGCCTTTATGCATGTCCTCTTATCATCACACCGTGGCCGTTATGCATGTCCTCTTATCATCACACCGTGGCCTTTATGCATGTCATCACACCGTGCCCGTTATGCATGTCCTCTTATCATCACACCGTGGCCTTTATACATGTCCTCTTATCATCACACCGTGGCCTTTATGCATGTCCTCTTATCATCACACCGTGGCCTTTATACATGTCCTCTTATCATCACACCGTGGCCTTTATGCATGTCCTCTTATCATCACACCGTGGCCGTTATGCATGTCCTCTTATCATCACACCGTGGCCTTTATGCATGTCATCACACCGTGCCCGTTATGCATGTCCTCTTATCATCACACCGTGGCCTTTATACATGTCCTCTTATCATCACACCGTGGCCTTTATACATGTCCTCTTATCATCACACCGTGGCCTTTATGCATGTCCTCTTATCATCACACCGTGGCTTTTATGCATGTCCTCTTATCATCACACCGTGGCCTTTATACATGTCCTCTTATCATCACACCGTGGCCTTTATGCATGTCCTCTTATCATCACACCGTGGCCGTTATGCATGTCCTCTTATCATCACACCGTGGCCTTTATGCATGTCATCACACCGTGCCCGTTATGCATGTCCTCTTATCATCACACCGTGTCCGTTATGCATGTCCTCTTGTCATCACACCGTGGCCTTTATGCATGTCCTCTTATCATCACACCGTGGCCTTTATGCATGTCCTCTTATCATCACACCGTGGCCTTTATGCATGTCCTCTTATCATCACACCGTGGCCTTTATGCATGTCCTCTTATCATCACACCGTGGCATTTATGCATGTCCTCTTATCATCACACCGTGGCCTTTATGCATGTCCTCTTATCATCACACCGTGGCCTTTATGCATGTCCTCTTATCATCACACCGTGGCCTTTATGCATGTCCTCTTATCATCACACCGTGGCCTTTATGCATGTCCTCTTATCATCACACCGTGGCCTTTATGCATGTCCTCTTATCATCACACCGTGGCCTTTATGCATGTCCTCTTATCATCACACCGTGGCCTTTATGCATGTCATCACACCGTGCCCGTTATGCATGTCCTCTTATCATCACACCGTGGCCTTTATGCATGTCCTCTTATCATCACACCGTGGCCTTTATGCATGTCCTCTTATCATCGCACCGTGCCCGTTATGCATGTCCTCTTATCATCACACCGTGGCCTTTATGCATGTCATCACACCGTGCCCGTTATGCATGTCCTCTTATCATCACACCGTGGCCTTTATGCATGTCCTCTTATCATCACACCGTGGCCTTTATGCATGTCCTCTTATCATCACACCGTGGCCTTTATGCATGTCATCACACCGTGGCCGTTATGCATGCCCTCGTATCATCACACCGTGTCCGTTATGCATGTCCTCTTATCATCACACCGTGGCCTTTATGCATGTCATCACACCGTGGCCGTTATGCATGCCCTCGTATCATCACACCGTGGCCGTTATGCATGTCCTCTTATCATCACACCGTGGCCGTTATGCATGTCCTCTTATCATCACACCGTGCCCGTTATGCATGTCCTCTTATCATCACACCGTGGCCTTTATGCATGTCATCACACCGTGGCCGTTATGCATGCCCTCGTATCATCACACCGTGTCCGTTATGCATGTCCTCTTGTCATCACACCGTGGCCTTTATGCATGTCCTCTTATCATCACACCGTGGCCTTTATGCATGTCCTCTTATCATCACACCGTGGCCTTTATGCATGTCATCACACCGTGCCCGTTATGCATGTCCTCTTATCATCACACCGTGGCCTTTATGCATGTCCTCTTATCATCACACCGTGGCCTTTATGCATGTCCTCTTATCATCACACCGTGGCCTTTATGCATGTCCTCTTATCATCACACCGTGGCCTTTATGCATGTCCTCTTATCATCACACCGTGGCCTTTATGCATGTCATCACACCGTGCCCGTTATGCATGTCCTCTTATCATCACACCGTGGCCTTTATGCATGTCCTCTTATCATCACACCGTGGCCTTTATGCATGTCCTCTTATCATCGCACCGTGCCCGTTATGCATGTCCTCTTATCATCACACCGTGGCCTTTATGCATGTCATCACACCGTGCCCGTTATGCATGTCCTCTTATCATCACACCGTGGCCTTTATGCATGTCCTCTTATCATCACACCGTGGCCTTTATGCATGTCCTCTTATCATCACACCGTGGCCTTTATGCATGTCATCACACCGTGGCCGTTATGCATGCCCTCGTATCATCACACCGTGTCCGTTATGCATGTCCTCTTATCATCACACCGTGGCCTTTATGCATGTCATCACACCGTGGCCGTTATGCATGCCCTCGTATCATCACACCGTGGCCGTTATGCATGTCCTCTTATCATCACACCGTGGCCGTTATGCATGTCCTCTTATCATCACACCGTGCCCGTTATGCATGTCCTCTTATCATCACACCGTGGCCTTTATGCATGTCATCACACCGTGGCCGTTATGCATGCCCTCGTATCATCACACCGTGTCCGTTATGCATGTCCTCTTGTCATCACACCGTGGCCTTTATGCATGTCCTCTTATCATCGCACCGTGGCCTTTATGCATGTCCTCTTATCATCACACCGTGGCCTTTATGCATGTCCTCTTATCATCACACAGTGGCCTTTATGCATGTCCTCTTGTCATCACACCGTGGCCTTTATGCATGTCCTCTTATCATCACACCGTGGCTTTTATGCATGTCCTCTTATCATCACACCGTGGCCTTTATACATGTCCTCTTATCATCACACCGTGGCCTTTATGCATGTCCTCGTATCATCACACCGTGGCCTTTATGCATGTCCTCTTGTCATCACACCGTGGCCTTTATGCATGTCCTCTTGTCATCACACCGTGGCCTTTATGCATGTCCTCGTATCATCACACCGTGGCCTTTATGCATGTCCTCTTGTCATCACACCGTGCCCGTTATGCATGTCCAAGGTCAGTGCCACCCATCTGATCCATGAATTACGCCTGATTGGAGACAATTGGTTGGCTGAATTGGATGATTTAAACTGATTGGATTGGTAACCAACCGAAGTATAACACTACACATACTATCTCATGAGAAGTGCAAAGGTACATTGACAGTAATTGGAATTACCGCTACACAACATCGTGCAAATATAAGACTTATGCACATAGGCGTAGGAACGGGAGGCATGACCCCCCACTATTCAGGCTGGGGGAGCCAGCAATGTTAACTGCCCCCACACTTTTGAACGATTTCTCCTCCTTCGATCACTGATGTGGGGGGTTCGACATGAATGCTTTTAAAAATTAGCAAAAGGTACCCACCTTTTCCTAATTTCTAGGCTATACCATATCAAAAACTAAATCATAAACAAACATTTGCATGACCTCCGCATGTCCCAAATATCACTGTCGCATCGGCGCCGCTTTATTCCACATCATGCTTTATAAAAAATAATACCTAATGCAAAATCAAAATAAATGTTCTATTCGCTTAAAAAAGTGAAACGTAAAGTCATTAATGCTTTTGGAACTTGGAATTTGCAATTATAATAAATATTATAAATATCATTTTATAATCAAAATAAACAACACGCGTGTCCAATTGGCTCACATTCACATTCACATTCGGAAATACATTCGCGGAATATTTGGATTGGCTTCAAAATTGGTACACAGATAGATCACGACCTAGTGATCATTCTGGTAAAATCTTAGAGCCGCACATTTCAAATCAAAGTAGTTAGAGCAGGTCATATGTGTAAGGCCAAACAGCAGACTATTCCGATGTGCATGCAAATTGGCACACACAGGTAGAGCATGACCTCCCTATCACACTCATAAAATCTTAGAGTCGCACATTCAAAATCAAAGGAGTTAGACAAAGGAGTCGACACTTCCCTTTAATGTTGAGTGATTGAATCAAGATTGAATCATTCATTATGGCAATGTTGAGTGATTGAATCATGATTGAATCATTCATTATGGTAATGTTGAGTAATTGAATCATGATTGAATCATTCATTATGGTAATGTTGAGTGATTGAATCATGATTGAATCATTCATTATGGTCCGTGAATCACTGTGAATCGACTCATGACAAATATGAATCATTGACAAGTCTGATCTGGTGCAATGTATCTGATATTATGTAGTTGTAGTTGTCTGATATTTAGTTGCCTGATATCAGGAGCGATTTTGACCTTTACGCTCAGAACCGTACCGTCTGCCGCGAGACGCCCCGGACAGACCTCACTGAGGCCGCCCCCGGACAGACCTCACTGAGGCCGCCCCCGGGCAGACCTCACTGAGGCCGCCCCGGACAGACCTCACTGAGGCCGCCCCGGACAGACCTCACTGAGGCCGCCCCCGGACAGACCTCACTGAGGCCGCCCCCAGACAGACCTCACTGAGGCCGCCCCCGGACAGACCTCACTGAGGCCGCCCCCGGACAGACCTCACTGAGGCCGCCCCCGGACAGACCTCACTGAGGCCGCCCCCGGACAGACCTCACTGAGGCCGCCCCCGGACAGACCTCACTGAGGCCGCCCCCGGACAGACCTCACTAAGGCCGCCCCCGGACAGACCCCACTGAGGTCGCCCCCGGGCAGACCCCACTGAGGCCGCCCCCGGACAGACCTCACTGAGGCCGCCCCCGGACAGACCTCACTGAGGCCGCCCCCGGGCAGACCTCACTGAGGCCGCCCCCGGACAGACCTCACTGAGGCCGCCCCCGGGCAGACCCCACTGAGGCCGCCCCCGGACAGACCTCACTGAGGCCGCCCCGGGACAGGCCCCACTGAGTCCGCCCCCGGACAGACCTCACTGAGGCCGCCCCGGACAGACCTCACTGAGGCCGCCCCCGGGCAGACCTCACTGAGGCCGCCCCGGACAGACCTCACTGAGGCCGCCCTCGGACAGACCTCACTGAGGCCGCCCCCGGGCAGACCTCACTGAGGCCGCCCCCGGACAGACCTCACTGAGGCCGCCCCCGGGCAGACCCCACTTTGGCCGCCCCCGGACAGACCTCACTGAGGCCGCCCCGGGACAGGCCCCACTGAGGCCGCCCCCGGACAGACCTCACTGAGGCCGCTCCGGGACAGGCCCCACTGAGGTCGCCCCCGGACAGACCTCACTGAGGCCGCCCCCGGACAGACCTCACTGAGGCCGCCCCCGGGCAGACCTCACTGAGGCCGCCCCCGGACAGACCTCACTGAGGCCGCCCCGAGACAGGCCCCACTGAGGTCGCCCCCGGGCAGACCCCACTGAGGCCGCCCCGGACAGACCTCACTGAGGCCGCCCCGGGACAGGCCCCACTGAGGCCGCCCCCGGACAGACCTCACTGAGGCCGCCCCCGGACAGACCTCACTGAGGCCGCCCCCGGACAGACCTCACTGAGGCCGCCCCGGACAGACCTCACTGAGGCCACCCCCGGACAGACCTCACTGAGGCCGCCCCCGGACAGACCTCACTAAGGCCGCCCCCGGACAGACCTCACTGAGGCCGCCCCCGGACAGACCTCACTGAGGCCGCCCCCGGACAGACCTCACTGAGGCCGCCCCCGGACAGACCTCACTGAGGCCACCCCGGGACAGGCCCCACTGAGGCCGCCCCCGGACAGACCTCACTGAGGCCGCCCCGGGACAGGCCCCACTGAGGCCGCCCCCGGACAGACCTCACTGAGGCCGCCCCGGGACAGACCTCACTGAGGCCACCCCCGGACAGACCTCACTGAGGCCGCCCCGGGACAGACCTCACTGAGGCCGCCCCGGACAGACCTCACTGAGGCCGCCCCAGGACAGACCTCACTGAGGCCGCCCCCGGACAGACCTCACTGAGGCCGCCCCCGGACAGACCTCAGAGGCCGCCCCCGGACAGACCTCACTGAGGCCGCCCCCGGGCAGACCTCACTGAGGCCGCCCCCGGACAGACCTCACTGAGGCCGCCCCCGGACAGACCTCACTGAGGCCGCCCCCGGGCAGACCCCACTGAGGCCGCCCCCGGACAGACCTCACTGAGGCCGCCCCCGGACAGACCTCACTGAGGTCGCCCCGGGACAGGCCCCACTGAGGTCGCCCCCGGACAGACCTCACTGAGGTCGCCCCGGGACAGGCCCCACTGAGGTCGCCCCCGGACAGACCTCACTGAGGCCGCCCCCGGACAGACCTCACTGAGGTCGCCCCGGGACAGGCCCCACTGAGGTCGCCCCCGGACAGACCTCACTGAGGCCGCCCCCGGACAGACCTCACTGAGGTCGCCCCGGGACAGGCCCCACTGAGGTCGCCCCGGGCTAAGAGTGACATTATCCAGTTACGTAACGGGACATTATCCAGTTACGTAACGGGACATTATCCAGTTACGTAACGGGACAATATCCAGTTACGTAACGGGACAATATCCAGTTACGTAACGGGACAAACGGCGGAGGAAATCATGATTTAACTATTTTATTGTTGTTGAGTGTGCATAATGTACTACATGTGTACATGGGACAGCAAATACTTGCCTTGCATGTACGTTTCGTCCACCATCATGGTATTGGCTCGCGTATATCGCAGTTGTGTTTTCTTAGCTTTGTTCCGTTATTGATACCGACAGGTATGGACCGTTTTGTTTATGTCGCTAATAGTTGACGGAACGCAGTGAGACCTTGACTGACCTTCGTGAGTGTTAGACATGATTTCGCGGAGTCAGTTATTCGATTTTGTCCGCACACATGGTGGGGTGACGAAGGTGAAAGACGACGATATCATGAAGGGTTATTGAAATAAAGCTCAGCAAAAAATGAACAATATTGTATTGCATATTTCAAGTTAAAAGCACAGCGAATGACTCACACACTTGGCAATTTATGATTCAGATTATATTGTGTCGGGTCAGACGGGTCAGACCAGGCTAGCAGATCAGCGAGTTCGGTCACATGGATAAATCATGAATATGAGGCTTTCTGCGTCATTGCACAGATATTTTCGGTGTTTGATTAAATATTGCTTGTATGAAATATTGCATTACTTTAAAAAAAAAGCGTCTGGCATC
>JAXIVJ010016982.1:0-27349 GCA_036785665.1 Chirona hameri | reverse complement strand
AACCACCATGCTTATTTTCATCGTTTTTCAATTTCGCACCAAGTCTTTCACATGGCAATGTCGCCCGCACTCGTTGTCAGAGCCTGGGTGTGGTGCTATTGACAGACAGAGACAGAGATTTTGGCACCCGCATCGATCAACATTTAGTTTTCAGAGAGGCCGCGGCGCCAAAACAGCTCGAAAGCTGTGGCAGCCCGGTCGGCAGCTGTGGTGCGAGCTGCGGCCTCCCTCGCTCAAACAAGCCGAACGCTTCGAGCGATCGGAATAAATATATCCCTGAATTGAACGCTGAGAATAAATAGCAGCTAGGAGTGGATGATGCCATTTCTGCACCGGAGACCTATTTCATGCATTTACAAGAATAGACAGTTAACTCTGTTGAACAGCTGGAGTGAATTATAGTGGGGATTTAGTTATGTCTGGTTTCACGTTGGTTAACTGATTACTGGTTTACATTTTTACCATATGTTTTCGTAGAAGTTACCCTCACAAGCTAGTGAATAATCTAAACAAATCATTACCCGTCGGTCATCCTTTTCTTTTAGTATATTAAATATGAACCAATAAAACGCCTTTTTGGGCGAGGACCGAGCGGGCGCGGTGTGGTAAAGGCGTTTTACTGACCTATTAAATTGTGCATGATCTCCTTTCTCGAATCCGCCAAAAGGGAGTGCGTCCTGAGCGCTGCATGTGTAAGGAGAACGATTATATTCGTGCGTATTGTGGTGTTGCCGTGCGGGCCGCGTTTTTTTTTCCCCGGAACGGCCTAAAGCCATTTTCCGGGGAGGGGCAATGACCTCTGGCAATTTGCCAGGCAAAAAAATACGTTAACCGGTTTATGTGACCCGGAGCAAACTAGGGACTAGGGCAGCTATTTTACGTTACTAATTACGTTAACCGGTTTATTTGTACCAGGAAAAATTATTTGTTCAAAGTAAATATAATATCTAACATTACGTTAAGTATTTCGTTCAAGGTCAAAAATAAGTAAAACACGAGACACACATACATACATATTTGTATTACATACACACCCAGCTGGTGACAGGTCCTAGGTCGGTCTGGTCTGGTTGTGTGAGTGCTCGGAGTGTGCTCAACATAACTCGCCGCGGCCGGTCCCGCGGGGGTGCAATTCCCCGCCGAAAAGAATATACACTCCCGGGAACCGTGTGCAGCGAGCTATGTCGTAGTGCCTGGAGCACACTCCAGATCAGATCTGGTGTGACAAATCTGATCCAGTGTGGTAGTGTGGGTGCTCCGAGTATGCTACAACTGCCGCGACACGGTCCTCAAGCGTGCGCGGAGTCATGTTGTACGAGCCTCAGGTATTGAACACCTCGGGTGTGTGTGTGTGATAGCGTCTGTTGGTCAGTGCGATGCAGTGAGCGAGAGCCTAATCGCACTACCGGCCCCTGCACTGACCAGGGACCAAGCAATGAAGGTGTGGGGGTGTCATAGCAAGTGTTAGGTGATGCCTGCGACCACCTGCCTGGACCTGGGTATAGAATAATACAGAGTATTATTGTGCAGTTTGGAGCAGTGTCAGTGTTGATGGAGCCGTGGGGGTGCCGTCATTGCAACAACGGGAGACTGTTGCCAGTCTCCCTGGCTCCGGCGCCTCGGCGAGACCTGGTTGTGGGTTGTATTTAGCTGGGCGAAAAGTCCTGAATAATAAAAAACCCAGCGTCTATCGCAAAGGGGAAAAAACCTGCGCGGTGGGCCAGAAATGCGCAGGGTCAAAAACCCCTGTTATATTTGTTTAGCTAAACGTGTTTGGTAGAGATAATCTAAGAGGGGACCTATCAATACAAGATAACTATCACCTAACAGTGTAAAAAAGTTTGACAGGGTGGATAATGCACCGCAGCGCAGTGGACACTGCACCGCAGCGCAGCAGCCACCGCACCGCGGCGCAACATCGGCGTGTGATCTGGTTTGGCAGGGAAACATGCCGCCGCCAACGCAAAATCGCACATCAGCCGCCGGCGTCCCATCGCAGAAATCCCCCGCCAAATCAGCCACGCCACGAAGAGCCACGGCCAGAAACCCTCGACGCGGGGCCGAGATCCAGCAGGGGGCCCCGCAACAAGACACCGGCAGCCAACGCGCAACCCCACGTCGGCAGCAACATGATTTAACATACTGCACCGCAGCGCAGCGGACACCACACCGCAGCGCAGTGGAGTGAGCTCCGCACCGCAGGGCAGCGGCCACCGCACCGCAGCGCAGCATCGGCATCTGTTATCAGGGGCGGGTGTTCAAGTACTCGGCTTTGGCAAGAGCGGAGTAGAGGGGAGAGGAGGGTTGGGAGGAGCATTACGTTAAGAAATGAACAACGAATTCCAATGGAACCTTTCGTTGCGCGACTGACGCGACTGATTTGGCAGGGAATCGTGCCGCCGCCAACGCAAGACCGCACGTCTACCATCGGCGTCCCATCGCAGAAATCCCCCGCCAAATCAGCCACGCAACGAATTTCGCCGCGCGGCCGAGATCCAGCAGGGGGCCCCCGTAACAAGACACCGGCAGCCAACACGCAACCCCACGTCGGCAGCAACGTGATTTTAACATAATTTAACATGCTGCACCGCAGCGCAGCGGACACTGCACCGCAGCGCAGCAGCCACCGCACCGCGGCGCAGCATCGGCGTGTGATCTGGTTTGGCAGGGAATCATGCCGCCGCCAACGCAAAATCGCACATCAGCCACCGGCGTCCCATCGCAGAAATCCCCCGCCAAATCAGCCACGCAACGAAGAACCCTTCGCCGCGCGGCCGAGATCCAGCAGGGGGGCCCCCGTAACAAGACACCGGCAGCCAACACACAACTCCCCCGTCAGCAGTAACTTGATTTAACAGTTAGTCAGGAAGTTATTTCTGACTGGTTTGGCAGGGAATCATGCCGCCGCCAACGCAAAACCACACATCAACCATCGGCGTCCCATCGCAGAAATCCCCGCCAAATCAGCCACGCAACGAACAGCCAAGCCATAACCATTCGCCGCGCTACCAATCCAGCAGGGGCCCCCGCGACAAGCTGACACCGGCAGCCAACACGCAACTCCCACGTCAGCAGCAGCACGATTTAACAGTTAGTCAGAAATAACTTAATGAAGTATTTGTTGGAGGTGATTTATTGTTTCTTGTTGAACCGTCTCAAATTGCGGCGGTAGCGGTTACTTTCAGGGGGGCTGGGGGGGGGAGGGGCTACGAGGGAGCTGGGAAGGAGGGTGGGGGGAGGGGAGGGATGGCGGGGAGAGGCGGGCGGGCGGGGAGCTGGGGCGGGCGGGCGGGGAGCTGGGGCGGGAGGGCGGGGACTGGGCGGGGTTGCGGGCGACTTTCCGGGAGACGGCTCTCATGAGAGAGTCGTCCGAGGGGAGGTCCTCCGAGAATCGGCTCTCCGCTGGTGCTGGGGAGGCCGGGGAGGCGGGGCCTGAGTCGGTGTTCGACTCGGCTGGTTGGGCTGGGGAGCGCGGTGCCGGTGGATCAGCGGCAACGGCGCCTTCGAGGTCCGACAGAGATGCCTCGGGGAGCTGGGGTGGTGGTCGGGGGGTCTGTCGGTTGGGGGGTCTGGCGGGAGGCCGGTGGGGTGGGGAGGAGGTTCCGGGAGGTGGGAGGGGCGGCCAAGCGCCGGGGGCGAGACCTGGGCTGAGAGAGGTGGAGGGCGGGGCGTCCGGTGGGCGCCGACTGTCGCCGCGCTTCAAGCGCTCCGTCTCGCGAGCGAGGCCCCAGGCCAAACACCGGCGGTCCCAGGCCGGGTGGGCCTGGTCGCACGAGGCGCAGCGCGCTGCGCGCGTGCACCCTTCGGTGCCGTGCTCGCCAGCGCACCGACCACAGGTGGCGGTGCGCACCCGGCAGGTCCACTTGAGGTGGCCGTAGTGCCAGCACTGCTGACACTGCCGGGGGGGGGGGGGGGGGGCGGGATCCACTCCCTGACGGGGGCAGCCACGTACCCACAGTGGATGTGGGTCGGCAGCTCCTTGCCTCGGAAGCGGAGCCGAATCAGCGGGTTGGGCTGATCGGGTCGCCGCTTCGATGGCGACAGGCGAGTCACC
Source organism: Chirona hameri (assembly GCA_036785665.1). Lineage (NCBI taxonomy): Eukaryota > Metazoa > Arthropoda > Thecostraca > Balanomorpha > Balanidae > Chirona > Chirona hameri. Next base: position 23,295 of record JAXIVJ010016982.1, on the reverse strand, counting down.
TCGCACACCCCTTGGTGTGCGAGTTCCCGGAGGAGATCGTCCTCCGAGAGCTCGGCCACGTCTGGGCACCATGCCAGACCCTCCACGGAGTTGAGGTGCGCCGGGGCCTCCACGGCGACCCTCACTCCGATGAAGGTGGTCCGTCCCATGACACTGACGTTCTGTTGGGACGTCAGTGTCTCGATCAGGAGTGCTCCTGATCGAATGGGTTTGGCGCTGGCTACGTCGCCACAGATGGCGACCAGCCAGCGCCGGACCTGGAACGGGTTGACATTCCTAAATGGAATGTCATCCGCTCGCCACATAAGGAGGCAAGCGGGCCCGTCCGGGGGGGTGGGGTCGGGGGGGAGCCGTGCTCCGGGTCGGACCCTGGGAGGCCCCTGAGGGGAGCGGGGAGTGGATCCGACCGGGGAGGTGCGACGTCGCGCACCGGGGGGGGGGACCCCAGAGGGGGGTCGGGGGGTCGGGGGGACGGAGGGGCGGAGGGGCGGGGGGGGGGGGGGTCGGGGGGACGGAGGGGCGGAGGGGCGGCGGGGGGGGGGTCGGGGGGATGGGAGTCCGGCAACGGCCGGGCCCCTGGATGGGGCTGGCGGGGCCTGCGACGTCGCGCACCGGGGGGGACCCCAGAGGGGGGTCGGGGGGTCGGGGGGACGGAGGGGCGGAGGGACGGGGGGGTGGGTCGGGGGGATGGGAGTCCGGCAACGGCCGGGCCCCTGGACGGGGCGGGCGGGGCCCCTGAGGGGGGCTGGGAGGGGGACTGGGAGGGGGACTGAGCGGCGGGCGGGGGGCCCCAGTCCGACGGCGTGATGGCCGGTTCGGGTCGGGGAGATGGCCGGTCACTGCGGGGCCCCAGTCCCACAGGTTGATGGGCGGGTCGGGCAGGCGGGGGGACCGTCGTCCAGGGGGGAACGCGGACGCGCGCCGGGGAACCCCGGAGGGGGGTCGGGGGGGGGGGGGGGGGGGCGGCGGGGCGGGGGGGTCGCCATGACCGGAGGAGGGAGGGGAAAGTTCAATGAATAACCTAAGTTACGTTAACGTGGCACACACGGCAGAACGTGTTGCCAGCTGCAATTAATCTAAAGAATGAAGCGGGTTCTCTACCTTGCAAATTGTGGAAATTACGTTACCTACTTAAAAATATCTAAGGGCTACCTATCTAAGGGTCTAACGACCCTGCCACAAGCACGTGGACAGGGTCCCGCACCCGGAAGCGGTGGAGGGCTGGTGAAGGCTGGCTAGAAGTCGTCCGTGGTCCGATGTCGTTGAGTTTCGGCCGCGCCGTGACCCGGACTGCGGCCGCGGCTGAGGCGCCGGCGGGTCGGGGCGCATGCGCAGTGTGGCGGCGGCGCAGCCGCCGCCGTATAAAAGGAGCCGCGCGACCTCGGACGGAGTCAGTCTGGCGGGTCGCCTCACCTTGTTAGTTTGGTCGCGTTGTGACAATAAACGGTTGGCCTTAATCGGTTCTTAACATTATTGGCGCGGTCGGTAGGACCAGGAAGCTTAACGTACATATTGCGGCCGACCGTTTATACATTGCTATCATATAGGAACAGTGTGCTGGGAGTGTGCAATCAGAAGTGAAGCGGACCACGTGGTTGCCGGTCGTCTGGATTTCAATATCTGTGAGGTGAGTCCGGTCGGGTTAGGAATCGACTCGTATTATGTGTCATATATGATAATCGAGATATCAGATGTAAACTGCAATTCGGCAATTCTGCAATTCTGAATTATAAGGGAGAGGTACTCTCTCGTAATAATTAGCCATCTGAAGTTCGAAACCCCGGAAGAGAGGAACTCTCTTGTTACCTCTTACCCGTCCCCTCGTCCTTCTATCGTCTGACATAACTTATATGTATGGTCGGAAGACCATGGACCCGGCAGCATTACTCCTGGCTCGGTCACCAAAGTTTAGCGGAGTCTCTGGAGAAGTGTGGGAGAAATGGCTCTGCCGCTTCGAAGCCCAGACAGAACGCATGGAAGCCGAGGATCGTCTCTCGGTGCTTGTGGGCCTGTTGGATGGCATGGCACTCGATGCGTTCGCATCCCTCTCTTCAAAATTGCGGAAAGAATACGCCTCCGTAGTAAAAGCCTTGGGCGCCAGATTTGGGAGACAAGTGAGCGCTCTGCAGGCTCACGCCGAACTTGGCAAAATTTGTCAGGCTCCCTCTGAGTCAGTCGAGAATTTTGCGGCAAGGATCAGAGAACTGGGTGCACTGGCGTATCCAGATTCCGTTGGCGGAAACGACGTTCTGGAGGGATTCCAGTGCGGTCGTTTCATCTGCGGTCTGCGTGACGCCCGACTACAAGATAAGTTAACCAGTCAAGACATCCAAATTCTGACTGAGGCGGTGCGCGTCAGTAAGGAATTCGAGAGGAACAGGAATGCCGTGCTCACTATGAGAAGTCAGTTCAACAACGCGGGTGGGGCGGATGCACAATGCCCTGCAGTTACAGGCGACAGCGTCACGGCCGTGGGCGGCAACGACGTAACGCAAGAGAGAAACGACAGAATAACCGCCATTGAAACCCGGCTGCGTGAAATGCATGAGTCGGTGGCTGCAATCGCGTCATCAACAGAGTCGAGGGGTGGCTTGGGAAGACCACGACGACTGCCACGCTGCTATCGCTGTGGAACGCCGGGGCATTTTCAACGAGATTGCACTCAGCGTACTCGTGCGCCCCCGGCAGTTCAGTGCTTTGGGTGCGGGGCTCAGGGACAAATGAGACGCGACTGTCCGGCTCCAATGTCGGCTGGTGCGAGCGGACAGAGGATTCTAAGCTGCCTATGCTGTGGACAGCGTGGTCACTGGATGGCGGAATGCCAGCATTTACCAGGTGGTACACCCGCCAATAGTAGTCCTGGGACGGGTCCCCGTCATTTCGAGCAACGGATGGCCACGCACCCGGAAAACTAGGACGGGTCGGAGCCACGGGGCAGACTCCGACCTCTCCCAACGCGTCCCCTCTGACGGCAGTGGCCGTAAAGGCTACGATTCACGGCAGTCCAACGTGGGCGCTGGTGGATACAGGCGCAGATTTTACCATGATGCGCCGTGGCTTCTACGATGGACTCTAGGTTCTGAAAAACACGGCGCTCAGACCAAGCGGTCGAGTTGCCGTCGGAGCGGGAGGGGGCTCCCTCCGAATAGCAGGAGAGTTGGAAAACTTACCAATTGGTATAAACGGGGTCCATTTTCGGTGTTCGACGGTGACAGTGGTGGACGATCTCGTCTACGACGTGATACTGGGACGTGACTTCAGCTGCGCACATCGTACTATCGTTGACGACGACGCCGGGACGGTAACGATAGGGGGATGACTATCCCTCTGCCAACCAGGGAACAGGTACGTCCCAGGCGTGCTCGAGTCCGACTGGTTTCGACCGTAACTGTCCCTGCCCGATCAGAGTGCATCGTTTCTGGTAAGCTGGAACGAGTCGACGGGACGAGAAACGATGTGGCCGGCACCCCTGGTATTTTTTAACCGACTACGACAGCGGAGCAGGAGGGACTCCTGACTCCAAGGGTGCTCGTCGCGATCGACGGGGGCGGGAACGTCCCCATTATGTTGGCGAATTTCGGAACTGAGGAAGTTCGCGTTCTGAGGGGCAGCGATCTGGGCACGTTCTATGATGCTGTCGATGACAGCACGTGTGAGTACCAACTGTGTTCGACCACAGACGACGTTGATGGAATCGACGATGACGATGAAGACGAGGGGAGCTCTGAGCCAAGAATAAGCCACCGATCGAAACAGACGCCGGCAACTGAAATGATCGATATCGATGGCTCCGACTTGTCAGATGACGGCAAAGAAGAGCTCAAGTCGATTGTCAGAGAGTATTCTGATATCTTCAGTCAGCATTCTGGGGATATTGGTGATACAGATCTAGTAGAGCACCACCTCGACACAGGAGAGGCTAATCCCGTCAGACAGAGACCAAGGCGGGTTCCAGTAAAAATTCGAGAGCAGGTGGAAGAACAGAAGGCCCAAATGCTGAAAGACGGGATTATCGAGGAAAGCACAAGCCCGTGGTGCTCCCCAGTCGTTCTCGCACGGAAGAAGGACGGAAGTTTTCGTTTCTGTGTGGACCTCCGCGCCGTTAACAGCGTGACTCGTGGATGTGCCCACCCTCTACCAAGAGTAGACGAGGCGCTGGACACATTAGCAGGGGCAACCTGGTTCACAACCCTGGACATGGCGACAGGTTATTGGCAGGTCCCGCTTGCGGCCGAAGACCACGAGAAGACAGCATTCTCAACGGGTCGGGGCCTCCAACAGTTCAGAGTGATGGCGATGGGCCTCAAGAACGCCGGTGCCACATTCCAGCGACTGATGGAGCTGGTTCTCGCCGGACTGGATGCGAAGCGTTGCCTGGTGTATTTAGATGACATCATCATCTTCAGCAAAACCGAGAAAGAGCAGCTCTCAACGCTCTGCGACGTCTTCGAAAGAATCCGAGGCGCAAAGTTGAAACTAAAACCACAAAAGTGTCGCCTGGCAAAGCGAGAGGTCACGTTCCTGGGACACCAGGTCACCCAGGAGGGGCTCCTGCCTGACCCGAACAATATTCAGAAGGTGCTGGACTGGGATCAGCCGAAGACAGAGGACGAGATGAAAAGCTTCCTGGGTTTGTATGGATACTACAGCCGTTTTGTCCCACACTATATGGAGCTTAGCAAACCACTGCGGGAGGCAAAGGTGGTGGGTGACCGTCTGTCGTGGCCTCCGAAGGCAAAGGAAGCTTTCACTGGTTTGAAGAGCGCGCTCACGTCGCCCCCCGTCCTGTCGCTTCCAACTTTCCGTAACACCTTCGTTCTGTACACTGATGCGTGCGACTCCGCGGTTGGGTCAGTCCTGACTGAACGCCAGGGTGACACAGAAAAGGTCATCGCGTATGACAGTAAAGTATTGTCAAAGCAACAGCGTAGATGGCCGACGTATGATAAAGAGCTTTGGGCTATCGTTCATGCAGTCCGACGGTTCAATCAGTACACCGTTGGAGCAGAATTCGAGGTGGTGACAGACCATAAACCCCTCGCAGGTGTCCCGAAGTCCATCGACGCGGAACGAGACGGAACAGGGAGGCGTGGGCGTTGGGCTATCGAGCTGAGCTCCTATCAGCTCCGAGTGGTCGTACGACCGGGACGGGAGCACGGTAACGCCGACGCCATGTCGCGACAACAGCCGGCGACTGGAAATATCTGGAGAGAGGAGCGCGCTTCAACCCCAAAAGCACAAGTACAGATGGAAAAGGCACCACGACCCACGCCACGTGGAACTGACGGGACGGACGGACGAGACAGCAACAAAAGGATGAATCTGGGTCTCGAGGGCGGGCTGCCTAGTTACCCGGGTGGTGTACCCGAGGTAGCTGAAGCAGTTTCTACCGCACAGCAGAAGAGGGTGAAACAGACAACAGAGGAGCCACAGGCGGGATGCCTTTCCTCTGAAATACCGGGAGGTTCGAATCTTGCAAGAGCACATCAGGAAGATGACGTAGTAGGTCACATACGGCAGGCCTGCCTAAACCGCAAGAGAGACGCACCCGACCGATCGCTGGCTGAGTGGGAACTACTACGTGACAGTTGGACACAAACCGGGATTGAAGCAGGTTTAGTCGGTATGAAGACAAAGTGTGGCTTCCGAGCCTTCGTACCTAAACCTATGCAAACCGAAATACTGAAACTCGCGCACGATCATCCCACGTCAGGGCACTTTGGACGAAGGCGCACCACAGAAAGAGTACGGCAGCACTTCCTTTGGCCAGGCATGTACGCAGACATTCGCCGATACTGCAGCTCGTGCAGTCTTTGCCAGCGTCGACACCGTCCAGCACCAAAGAGACGAGCCCCTATGATGAACGACGTGACCAGCCGGCCATTCCACAGAATCGCCATCGACATCACGGAGATGCCAGTATCAGCCGCCGGCAACAGATATGCGGTAGTCATCATGGACTATTTTTCGAAGTTCGTGAGGGTGTACCCAGTTAAACGGCAGGATGCCGAGACCGTGACCACGACACTTCTCGACTGGGTATACGACATGGGAGTGCCAGACAAGATTCATTCGGACCAGGGAGGCCAATTTGAATCCGAGTTGTTTCAACAGATGTGCAGGCGGCTTGGCATTCAAAAGACAAGGACGACGCCCTACCATCCGGAAAGCGATGGAATGGTGGAACGCTTCATGAGGACGCTCAAGGACATGGTATCCAAGTATGTCGATCCCAAGGGTCGAACTGGGACGCTGACATCAAGGCATACATGATGGCATACAACAGCTCTGTTCATAGCGTCACAGGCTACTCCCCATTCTTCCTGTTGCATGGTTTCAATCCGAGGACACCACTCGAGGCAGCTGTGAAATCTCCAGACAGCGCCGTCCCGATCCGCAGCTACTTGGCGGAACGCCTCAGGACCATATCAGCTGCCTACAGGGCGGTCGTAAAAAGAACCCAAGAGAGCGCCGTAAAAACAGCGACTAGATATGACAAGCATACAAGCGGGAAACTATATGAGATCGGAGATCGCGTCTGGATTCGTAACTTCAGGGCTGCAGCGGGCGGGAAGCCGAAATTAGGTATTTACTATAAAGGACCGGGAACAGTCATTAGCCGCCTCGGTGGTGAACATGGAGTTACTTATCGTGTACGCGACGAAAACGGCCGGGAGAAGGTACTCCACTTCAATCAGCTGAAGCCAGCTGTGGAACGGGATGGGACGTCCCAGAGAAATATCCCTGAGAGGTGTAACAGAAGAAATGCAGAAGAAAATACCGAGCCGCATGCCAGAGAACGCGAGAGTCCTCAAACCGTAGAAATAATGGCATATTACTCCACGGGCAGGCGGGCCCGAAACAACACAGCTACGGGCACGGTCGGTCCGCCCGCACGATACGAATACGTGACCGGGTCAGGAAGGATTTCACGGCCCCCAATTCGGTTCCCGGAATAGTAAGCCCCGACTCCGTGTACGAGTTGAAATGTTTGACGGTGATGACATGGCTTTAATGATTATTTGATATCAGGGATGGATGAGGAGCTAGAACGCCTGAGGAGGTCCCTGGAGGAGGAGAGAGACCAGAGGGAGAAGGAGGTGGAATCACTCTGGACCGCAGTAAAAAGACTTGCGGCGGGACAAAGCGTGGTCACTCCATCCTCGTCTTGCCTTCCACCTCGGACACGGGGACCGATCTGTTTCCGACTACCGAGTCCGGACCGGGCCTGTCCCCCGGAAACATATTATATGAAATCCTGTGTGGAGATATGGATCCGCCGGACCTCGGGCGGATCGGCGATGGGGGCGGCGACACCACGTGGGGCGAGATGACTGTCCCGGGGACAAGCGGCCGCCCAGGCGGGAGGGCGGGCGGCTGGAACTTGGTCGTCCCGGGACAGAGTGCGAACGACGGCGGCGCTTCGCCTGCACTGCCGAGGGCTGTCTGTGCCGGCGGTGCACCTGCCTCTGGCCGGGGCAAGCCGCAGCTAGAGACTGCGGGCGGGACGGCCACAGTGGACGGCGGTGCTTCGCCCACACCACCGGGGGCTGTCTGTGCCGACGGTGCATCTGCCGCTGGCCGGGGCAAGCTGCAGCCGGGGACTGCGGGCGGGACGGCCACAGTCGGGACCGGCTGCACACTCCGCGTGGTTGGATCCGGCGGCGGGGCACCAGTCGCCACGACGCGGAGCTGCCTGATGGTTGGGGACTCCCTGGTCCGTCACGGTAACTTTAGGGACAGGGACCACGCCTGGGATCTTCAGTCATGGGCGGTGCCGGGCGGCCCACGGGCCGGCATGGTCAGTGGGCTGACGAGCCGAGTCGACGACTGGGCCCGGTCGGCAACGGACGCGGGACTGACCCCCTTAGCCGTCATCATATGGCTAGGGGGAAACGATGTCTACCCGCGTTTCCCTGCTGGCGCCGCCCTGCCACTATCAGACAGGCTCGTGGAGGAGATGGTGCGTGTCGTGGCGCTGCTGCGGCGCCGATACGACGTATACATCGTCGGCCCGGCGCCGCGCCCATGCGTCGATGGGGACGCGGTGTGGGAGGCCACCCCGGCCTTCCAGTTGGAGCGCCGGCTGGCCGACGTGGTGCGCGCCGGAGAGGAGGAGGTGGAGGCGGGACCAGGCCACGGACGGCTCCTGACGGTGGGCCGTCGGCTCTGCTCCCGGAACAGGAAGACAGCGGGGGCGGACGGGTACCGCGTCGGCTCCGGGTGGTTCAGGAGCGACGGTGTGCACCTGACGGCGGCGGCCTACCGGCGACTGGGGGACAGATTCCCATGGTGGGTGAGGTGCGGATGAACATTGAAAGAGTGTAGCACGGCGATGTGCGGCGGAGGTAGCGCTGCAGGGCGTAGCACGACGGCACGCGCCTGCGGAGAACCAAACGAAGTAATGTTATGTTTGATTACGTTATGTTATGCTTTGTTATGTTATGTTCCCATGTTTAAGGGGGAGGGGTGTAAGGAGAACGATTATATTCGTGCGTATTGTGGTGTTGCCGTGCGGGCCGCGCCGTGACCCGGACTGCGGCCGCGGCTGAGGCGCCGGCGGGTCGGCGCGCATGCGCAGTGTGGCGGCGGCGCAGCCGCCGCCGTATAAAAGGAGCCGCGCGACCTCGGACGGCCCCCCTCAGAAATCTCTCACTGGACGCTCACGCATCTTCGCCGATTCTTGGGGTATTTCCACGTTTTCGCTCATTTTCCATCGTCGTCGTCGTTGCTTATTTTTCTTCGCGTTAGGTTTCGTTCTCACTCGGTTTATTGTTTTCCGGCTCCGTTGCTTGCTTTTTCCCCGTCATGGGGAAAAAGCGCCGAAAACAAGATGTCTCGGACTCTGACTCTGACCCGAACCTGACCTCTCCTGATCTCCCAATGGACTCCGACTCCACGGCCACTGATCCTCGCTCGTCGCAGACCTCTGCCCCCGGCACCGAACCTCGCTCGTTCATGACCTCCGCCCCCGGCACTGACCCTCGCTCGTCCCATGCCTCCACTCCCGGTACCGACCCTCGCTTGTCTACTGACCACGCACGGAACCCTGGCTCACCATTGACCACGACTTCTGACCAGTACCTGGATTCCAATGGCTCGTTTCTGGTGATTAAGCCTACCGACGACAATGTCTCGTTCCGCAAAATCAACGTGTTTTGGCCCACCAAACAACTCAAAGGCATCTGCGGCTCATCCTCTCTCCAGATCGAAACTCCGGCAAACGGCACACTCGTTGTCAAGACCGAGACTAACGCACAAACAAAAAAACTGCTACAGTGTACCAAGTTCTGTGAGAAGGCGGTCACTGTCTCGCTGCACCATGCTCGGAACACCACACAGGGTACGGTTTTCGCCCCGGAGATGAGATTTATGTCCGAGGAGGACATTCTCGAAGGTCTCCGCTCAGAAGGAGTCTCGCACGTGCGACGTCTAACAACTTTCCGTGACGGACAGAGGCGTGACACCAGCCTTCTTGTCCTCACGTTCCAGACAACCACGCTACCGTCTACTTTAGTCGCTGGATACCTCAGATACAACGTACGCGTCTACATCCCGAACCCCCTTCGCTGCTACAAATGCCAAAAATTTGGCCACAGCGTCAAATTTTGTAAGCAAGAGGCCCGGTGCCACAAGTGCGGTGCAGCGCCGCACGACGGCTCTGCCTGTTCTGCACCAGCCAAGTGCCTGAGCTGTGGATCCACAGACCACATCGTGACCTCCACTCAGTGTCCCATGTGGAAGAAGGAGAAAGAGATTTGCGCCCTGAAGGCATCTTCCAACATTTCATACCCACAGGCACGTCGCGCGGTAGAAGACAAGACGCCCTCTCCGACTTCCAAGACCTACGCACAGGTAGCGAAAAAGCAAACGGCCACATGTGAAACTCAAACTGAGCCCCTACCTCAGCTCCCTCCCCTCAAACTGTTGGCACCTCTCAGACCAGCCACAGTGGAAACCAGCACCACGACCACCGCTTCCCCGGCCCTTGAGCCGCCGCCCGTGACCCGGTGCGCCAGCACTCGGCCCGGCCGTGACAGGCTCGCACCGCAGGCTATGGTACGTTTGGGCTCGGCCCATACAGACCGCCGGCAGGAGAGCGGCACACGACCGGCCCGTGACGACCAGACTCCCAAAATACAGCCCTCACCTCAAGCCCCACAGCGTACTAACACGAATCAGGAGCGGCCGACACGTCCTGCTATACGTGTAGCATTGGGTCGGGCTCGATCCATCTCGTTTCCTCGTTACATTCCACCAATAGCCCACCATTGACTTGTCTCTCTGCTAGATATATAGACATATATACTGTATAATATAGTATATAGAAGATAGTATATAAAATATATAATATGGCATATAGTATATAGTATATAGTATATGGTATATAAATGTATATATACACATATAAATATATAAATATAGACAAGACATATACGAAAACGATCATTATCCAATTTCCTTCGTCAGACATTTATACCCCAATGCAAAACATCTTCCATACATTAGCACTGCCCTCATTACTCGATAATGAACACCCATATCTGTTACGGCTATTTTTCATTATTTACCAAATATTTCGTTCGAAACGAAACAAACTCGCCATTTTTCTATGACCCTTAAACATATTTCAATACAAATGATTCATCACAGGCATGCAATGGTCATATTGACCGAAATGCCTAAAATTTAACAAAACAAACAAACTCGGACGGGGTCAGTCTGGCGGGTCGCCTCACCTTGTTAGTTTGGTCGCGTTGTGACAATAAACGGTTGGCCTTAATCGGTTCTTAACACATGCTTCATCGTATAAATTAATGCTTAGATTAATAAAGCCATTTTTGATTAATACTAATTTGTGTTCATTTCGACGTTTGCGTGTGCTGTGGTACCACCCCTATCAGAATGCACCATACCAAAAACAAAATTGATTTGATGGACCTATCCAATGGTGAAAACCCGATCTCAATCGGAGCGGTGGTTGCAAAGTTATTAGCTTCCGAAAAGTGTCTGTACGGCCGTGTCGGGCCGTGTCGGGCCGGTTCAAATGTAAATTTGTCTAGTAAGTTTACGAGAAACCTCACGAGCGCTTCGCACCCGCTCGGTAATAATTATAATTACAGTCTATTGTGATCATGGATCGACGCAAAATTTGCCTACGATAGTGCGACCTTACATCCCCACTAAAATGCCACATTTCGCGGTTTTGACTGCAAGGTGCGCGGAATTATTAAGCAATCGGATGACATCCGAACGGACAGACGGACAGGTGTCTGCCACTTATTATACTTAGTATGAAATATGTAACACGAATAACTAGGATATGTATCCCAAACAGCGATGAGCGCAGTGGCGGCGGATCGTGTTTTCGGGGGGAGGCAAAGAAACCCAGGGAGCCCCTCGGCCAAAGGGCCCTCTCCCACGGCCAAAGGCCCCCCCCCCATTTTTTTTCCGCGAAATTGTATCTCCTCGGATTTAGGCCACTATATTTTGCAGGGCCCCTAAATGGTCGCAAAAAAACGTCGGACAGGCCCATGTTGGAGTCTCAGGCCTTCTGAGGGCCCCTCAGGCCTACCGAGGGGCCACCTCAGGCCTACCGAGGGGCCCCCTCAGGCCTAACGAGGGTCCCCCTCAGGCCGACTGAGGGCCTTCTGTCGGCCTTAGAAGGCTCCTCATGCTGCCTGGGGGCACATCGGGGCCCTGGGTCATTGTTTCAGTAAAAAAGAAGAACAAAATCGAACCAACTTCTTGGAGGGCCCCTCTTACAAAATATGAGGGGGGGGGGGCAAAATCATATGTTTGCCCCCCCCCCCCCCCCCCCTCCTTATCCGCCGCCACTGGATGAGCGAATCGCCTGGTAGTGCCTATCAAATATAGCGTCGTTTGAACAATATGCCATGAAGATTTCCGAAGAAGTTATTGTTTTTCATTTATCATCTGTTATAGTTTAAATACCACTAAAACGCCGTGTTTGGCGATGACTGAGCGGGCGCGCTCTGATAAAGCTAAAACAGGTTTGAAATATGAAACGGTACGGGAGCACACGTGATAATAACACATAGTCCTTTTAGTCCATACAAATTGCCAGGCCTCCATGCATGCCTACATACAAATTAAGTTTGATTAAATTGTTCATGATATCCTTTCTCGAATCCGCCAAAAAGGAGTTCGTCCTGAGCGCTGGATGTTTCAGCGTATAAATTAATGCTTATATTAATAATGCCATTTTTAATCAAGAATGATTTTGGTTCATTTTGACGTTTGCTTGTGCCACGCACTGTGGTACCACCCCTATCAGAATGCACCATACCAAAATCTAAATTGATTTGATGGTCCTATCCAATGGTAAAATCCGATCTCAATCGGAGCAGTGATTGCAAAGTTATTAGCTTCCGAAAAGCGTCTGTACGGCCGGTTCGGGTCGGTTCGGGCCGGGTCGGGCTGGGTCGGACCGGGTCGGGCCGGTTCGGGCCGGGTCAAATGTAAATTTGTCTAGTAAGTTGACGAGAAACCTCACGGGCGCTTCGCGCCCGCTCGGTAATACAACATTTTAAAATTAATTTATAACATCGGTGGTTACTTCAGCATTTTCTCCAATGAAACAAAACGTAAGGTTGTTTTGATGTCCAACAGTGGGTCATCCAGTGGGTTTTGATGTCCAGTGGGTCATCCAGTGGGTTTTGATGTTCAGTGGGTCATCAACGTCAGCTCCGCGACGCTCGCTGACCATGTCCAGTGGGACTGGCCAACGTCTAAAATACCGGCGAATGCACTAAAATTTGACATAAAGTTACCAGTAAAAGTGGTAGAGATGAATCGATGCTACATAGTCTGATAGTTCTAACATGCGATTTTACGAAGTTAGAGCCAACTCTCTCCTGGTTTGAATTTCACACAAACCTTGATCAGTCTATTACATTCCCTCTGACACGACCGTGGGTGTTTCGCGTGTACACGTGAATGCACGCAGCCGGAGACCTGACGCCCTACGTTGACTCTGTTACAATGCACGCAGCCGGAGACCTGACGCCCCACGTTGGCTCTGTTACAATGCACGCAGCCGGAGACCTGACGCCCTACGTTGGCTCTGTTACAATGCACGCAGCCGGAGACCTGACGCCCTACGTTGGCTCTGTTACAATGCACGCAGCCGGAGACCTGACGCCCTACGTTGGCTCTGTTACAATGCACGCAGCCGGAGACCTGACGCCCTACGTTGGCTCTGTTACAATGCACGCAGCCGGAGACCTGACGCCCTACGTTGGCTCTGTTACATGTTTGGCATTTTAACCTCGTTTTCTCGTGCCACCGAAGCCCCTCGACCGATCAACTAGCTAACTGGAGCGCACATAACTAGCCGCGTAATGGGGGGGGGGGGGGAGGGGATATTGGTGCCGCGCCTCCCACCAACAACGTGCCAGACCAGGTCCATTGATCCGATCCCTGCACCATTGAACACGTGGTTTGACGTCCGCCGAGGAAATTCAAATGGAAGTGCAAATCGATTGTGTTTCGTTGCGTATTCGTGGCAAACTGCAACCACAGCAAATTGATCTTGACTTTCATATAATTATAGGAGGGCTTCTCTCTTGGAGCTGCGCTAGTCGAAAACAACATGCAGTGGTGGTAAACACGCTTCAAGTGGCGCCCACCTAATCTGATATGGGAAAATTCGGCGCCTGGTATAAGTACCACGGCATGCAGTGGTGGTAAACACGCTTCAAGTGGCGCCCACCTAACCTGATATGGGAAAATTCGGCGCCTGGTATAAGTACCACGGCATGCAGTGGCGCCCACCTAACCTGATATGGGAAAATTCGGCGCCTGGTATAAGTACCACGGCATGCAGTAGCGGATCCAGCTGCAGTACCACGGCATGCAGTGGCGTGCAGTGGCGGATCCAGCTAAGTACCACGGCATGCAGTGGCGGATCCAGCTTAGTACCACGGCATGCAGTGGCGGATCACGGCAGTACCACGGCATGCAGTAGCGGATCCAGCTGCAGTACCACGGCATGCAGTGGCGTGCAGTGGCGGATCCAGCTAAGTACCACGGCATGCAGTGGCGGATCCAGCTTAGTACCACGGCATGCAGTGGCGGATCACGGCAGTACCACGGCATGCAGTAGCGGATCCAGCTGCAGTACCACGGCATGCAGTGGCGTGCAGTGGCGGATCACGGCAGTACCACGGCATGCAGTAGCGGATCCAGCTGCAGTACCACGGCATGCAGTGGCGTGCAGTGGCGGATCACGGCAGTACCACGGCATGCAGTAGCGGATCCAGCTGCAGTACCACGGCATGCAGTAGCGGATCCAGCTTAGTACCACGGCATGCAGTGGCGGATCCAGCTTAGTACCACGGCATGCAGTGGCGGATCCAGCACATCACCGTAGGGGGTATCTTTTCGTGGAAAAAAGGTACCCCCATTTTTTTTCTCCGCGGATTTGGGACGGTCGCCTTATTTTGGTATTCGAGCTTAAGAAATTCACTTTTCAAATTCACAACAAAAATGATTTTGTGAATGAAAAAAAACACTTATATTTTTGGGGGGTCAAAAAAACAAAAAACGAGATGGCCATTTTGAAGAGAATGTCATTCTTTCTTTTGACGTTGTTTATTTGTAATTTTCTTCAAAACTCTATTTTATACGATTGTTCAAACATTTATCGTTTTTCCACCAAAAATGGCATGACATGGCGTCATTAAAACGGCATTCTTTAGCAAAATACTGGATCAATTGAATTGGAATTCGGTGAGAAGAGAAGGAGAAGGAATTCGGTGAGAATAGAGAATTGATGCAGCATAAGGTACTGAAAGTTTGACGTTGATATCTATCATAGTTTTCAAGTTATTTAGAAAATCCGGGAGGGGGGGGGGGGCTGGGGGGCAGATTCTGCCTCCCCAGCGGGGCGCGGGTTAAGTGTCGCCGGGGCTGCTTGAATTGCATCAGGTGCGCTGTTTTGTCTATCATTGAAAGAAAGGGATACATACAAACTTCAAATTAAATCACTCGAGAGAAGAAAAAACTAGTTTTCTCATAAGAGCATTGTTCTTCACGCTCAGTGCAGGGAACGCGCGGATGGGGGGCATACTTGTATTGAATCCCCCTCCCAGGTATATCTTAATTTTGTATCGACAAAATTGCTTATTTTATGCACAGAAGATGTAAAATTGGTGTAGGAGAAGGTACTCAAAGTTTCACGGTGATAGCGCTATTGGTTTTTGAGCTATTGCGAATATTCGTCAGGAGGAGATATTTGCCCCCCCCCCCCCCCCCCAGTCGATGGCAGGTTAACTTTGCCGTTTTACTAAGTAAGGATTCCTTGTAAGGACTCGGACCTTCTGGCGGATGCAGACCGGCCTAAAACGTTGGTTTGTGGGCCCCACAACGCCTGACAGAATTACAAAACTCATGAGACTTATGTTCTCTGTTTTTGCATTCTGAATTGATTACAAATACTGTCCTTTGTACAAGTTGCCTAGAATTTCTTTAAAATGTGTGAATTTTTAGCCGATTTTGGTGGTTTCGGTAAAGCCATGGCGCTGATAGGCTCCCCTTGAATCCGTCCCTGTTCGGCCACTGGCGGATCCAGGGGCATCAGGGGCAAATGCCCCCCCCCCCCCCCCCTCCAGGAATCGGGGGGGGGCATTCAATACAAGTACCCCCCGCGCGTTCCCAATGTATCGTAAAATCTTATAAATTGTCTTTGCAGCAGGCATAATCCAGCTATCCACAGTCAAAAACCGGAAAATTTCGCGCCGCTTCGCGGCATGACACATCTTTCGCAATTGCTTATACAAATTTGGAAAATGGTAAAATGAGTTCCATTAAGTCTCTGGCAGAGGTCTCCTTGGCGGTAATTTCTGGCACTGGCGGATCCAAGGGGAGGGGGCATCGGGGCAAATTCCCCCCCCCCCCCACACACAGGAATCTGGGAGGGGCATTCAATACAAGTATGCCCCCCGCGCGTTCCATGCACTGAAAGTGAAAAACAATTATCTTAGGGGAAAACTTCATAAAAACGGAAGTTTTTTTCTCGAGTGATTTAATTTGAAGTTTGTATGTATCCCTTGCTTTCAATGATAGACAAAACAGCGCACCTGATGCAATTCAAGCAGCCCCGGTGACACTTAAAGGGATATTGCCCCCCCCCCCCCACAGGCCAATATGGAGTTGTTGGTGTGTATCGGTAGATCAAGCGTGTCCGATTTCACCTGCACAATTTAGTTCCCGAAACTCCCCATTATATAAAAAAATACATTTGCACCACTCATGATTGGCACACATTTGTAAACTTGGAGTCGCCTCATCACTATTTAGAATCACTTCTTTGCAGACTATGATTTGCTTTTGAATATTGCAAACTCAACATCACCATTCCGTCAGTGTACTTCAAAATTAAAATGCGTATACATCCAATTATTTTCAACAACCATAGCCTGTTTCATAATAAAACATGAATAAAACAGCAAGAATGGTTATGGCTCGACTTTGGGGCCGTAGGAGATTTGTGACTAATACCTTATAACACAGATAGACTTTTCAAGGTCAAGTCTCGGCGAATTCGGTCAAGTCTCGGCGAATTCGGACGCTTCGGCTTTGGGCGGGCGCCAATTTCACAGCCAAACTGGATGAGAACGGCCATCATGAATATAATACTGAGTACAGCTGGGACCAACGTTTTGGAGTCAGAAATAAATACAAAATGCTTTGCCGATACACTGCTTTAGGTGCTGCAGGAGCAAGTTTGAGCTTGAGCATACACGATTGTTGATCCCCACCATTAATTTAAGTTGCTTTTTAGAAATCCTAAGGAGGTGGCAATATCCCTTTAACCCGCGCCCCGCTGGGGGAGGGGGCAGAATCTGCCCCTCCCAGATTTTCTAAATAACTTGAAAACTATGATAGATATCAACGTCAAACTTGCAGTACCATATGCTGCATCAATTGTACGTCTTCTCACAAAATTCCAATGAAATTGATGTAGTATTTTGGGAGATAATGACGTTGACATCATGTCATGCCATTTTTGGTGGAAAAATGATAAATTTTTGAACAATCGTAGAAAATAGAGTTTTGAAGCAAATTGCAAACACAAACATCAAAAGAAATTACATGACATCTTCTTCAAAATGGCTATCTCGGATTCGCGAAAGTTTGTGTTTTTGCCCCCCAAAATAAAAACCAACTGATTTTTTTCGGGCAAAAAAAAACGCAAAATCCATTTTTGTTAATTTGAAAAAGGAATTTCTTAAGCTCGAATACCAAAATAAGGTGACCGTCCCAAATCCGCAGAGGAAAAAATGGGGGGTACCTTTTAGCCACAAAAAGATGCCCTCTCCACGGAGAGAGGCTGGCCCCGCCAGTGTGTTCGCCCCCCTCCCGCCCCCAACCGTTTTGAAAAATCGACACCGCTGCTGTTAAGTCATTTATCAGTTTAGCATTAAATGTATTTTTCACATACATAGCATATACATACATAGCTTCTTCACTTACATCTCTGCAAGAGGCAAAAATATTATAACCATCTATGTTGAAATACTGAAGCATCTCTGCTTTTAACCATATTTCTGACACACATATTACAGACCACTCAACACCAGAGCTGCCTTGGAAGGTTAGGAAATTGTCCATTTTGTTTTTCAATGACCTAGCATTTAAGTGTACATTATAGAAAATCTGTCTTACAAGTGATGCAAGTTCCTTCTGATAGTGAGTTATACTTACAGTTTTGATGAATTTCCTGAATGTCAGTAACTATGTTCCCAGAGTAAAAGTCTATATTTGGTGTGAGTCCTCGTAAGTCAGTCATAAGTCAACAAGTAGTGGTTGGTTATCTGCTGGACCAAACTTTGCCACTTCAGCATGAATGAACATATATACATTCCTGCTTGAAATAGGATATAGGAGTAATTATAGATATAAAAAGAAGGGAAAAAATGCACAGAAAACATTGCACAGAAATGTATGATATGAACAGGTATCTGGGTAAGGGATGTCACCCATATTGATCTGAAACTCAAGGATATACCTATCTTTCAAGAACAACAAATTAACTATCAAAAGACATCCATCCGAAATGCCAGGGAAAAACTCCTCTCTTCTATACTATGTATACAACAAATGAAACTAACCTGTTCAACTCACCTGTTCGGGTTCCCTGTCTCATTACAGGGGCGGATCCAGGGAAACTTTTCGGGAGGGGCACATCATACTTCAAGGGGCCCTCGAGCTGAAAAGGGCCCTGGGCGTTTTTGCGAGTCTGAAAGGGCCTCCAGTCGGTCTGAGTGTATTTTCAGGTAGGAGAAAGCCCTTGACAAGCCTAAGAGGGCCATCGTCAGGCCTGAGAGTGCCCTATGCAGGGGCGTCGCCGACAATTTTTAAGTGGGGGGTCGGCTGAAATGAGAGAAAAAAAATGCAACCACATTTGTTCTGCGTGTATTTAAACCTTTGCAACATTTGTAATGTCAGTGGATTTTCATGTTACAGTAGGTACTTGTTATTTAGCGCCGCCAAGCGCAGAAAAATTCTTACAGGTTGGCCTGATAAAACCCAGAATTACAGGCGATGGACCTTGTAGAGGATAAGAAGCTAACATTGTATTAATTCAATTAAGCGTTACGACGAACCGAAGACGATGACTATGGCTTCGTTATGATGATGGCCACCGACAAGGGCGCCGCCACCTTCCGAAAGTTGGGGGGGACGGAGGCATTCTGAAGTCGATTCTTGCCATGCAACGTCCATAGGCGTAATGTTAAAATCAGAAAATGTTTGGGGGGACATGTCCCCCGTCCCCCCTGTGGCGGAGCCCCTGGCCACCGATGTGACGCCGCGAAGCGGCGTGAAAAATTGAATTTTAGGTCGTGGAAAATGAAATTGTAATATTCGAACCAGACCGTGAGTGGGGCCAAGCCTCAAGTAACCCCTTTTCCTGGTTGCATATCTCGGTATGATGCAAAATATTGAAATGAAGGTGGTTTTTCATATACATTAGCTAGCCTCGGATAGTAAATCACGATGACCGGTGGCAGTCAGCGCTCAATAGTATATATGATAATAACAACTGTATATGCATATGCAGCGAACTGTAACAAACAACTGGTAACAGTGCAAATGGTTTCGAAGCAGCAAGAAGCAAAACGACTTTTCCGCGCATAAATGGTCCCTGTGGATCTGTAGGAGCCTGAGGGGAGATGGCTTGGGAAGATGGTCCTGGCTTGGCCCCCACTATTAGCTCTTCCAGGTCCAGCAAGTTGGGCACCGCTGGAGCAGCTTCCGCGGGTGCCGATGCCCGTGTCTCTGCGTTCGCGTCCCCTTTTCGGAACTCGGCAGACTAGCTAAACATGTATCCCGCTTAACCCTATTTGTAACAGGGGGGATTCCGCCCCCCCCCCTCATGTTTTTCGCAGATATCTCCAGAACGGCTGGGAGCAAGCCCATGACATTTTTGGAATTTTCCTAGAATTGAATTCCGCATTTGGAGTCAAAATTTAGAGTTCTTAATCTGAACAGAGGCGGTTCCAGGGCACGGTTTTGGGAGGGTTCGGCGGCGATATTTGGCGATAATACGGAAATGCGATCTTCACGGTTTCTTCCTAACTACCTCAAGTGTGAAGGAGTTACATCGGTTTACGGTGATTGCAACAAGTGCAAATTAGTTGATGTTAATGAAATATCATAAAAATTGCATGGCAGAGGCGGTTTTCAGGGGCTTGAAAGGGGGGGGGGGGGTCCAGGAAGAATTCAATGCTCTGCGGGAAGTAAATAGAGCGATGTAAGGAGCATTTATAGCTATCAAGATGTAAAAGATAGCTTCTCCTTCCATTATTTAATAATTTATTACATATAGAGTTGCAGGGGCGTGTTCAGGCACATGAAAATGGGGGTGACTGGCATGGTGATGACGATATGCCAGCGATTACGGCGCAATAGACGGTTAACTTATCATGATATATGCACATATGAGGCCAGGAGAGGGAATACAATCATTTTTGTTGCAGAGGCGCGCTCAGGAATGGAAGAAAGGGGGGTCATATTATTGCAAGGAAACTAAGATGCATGGGCCTACAATGGCATAACATACTGCAGTTTTCGGATGAAACGCGCCACAGGGTACCCTACGAACGATTATGAGATAATAGGCGAGTCCAGGTAGGGTAAAAAGGGGGGTAAGCAATGTAAATTGAAGTTGTAAGTGAAATAGTCACTGTTGACTAGTTAGTATCATAATAGCGGATAATATACTTATCAAAAGGTCTTGCGCCTCTCCAGTTGGATTCTGGATGCGCCATGATGAAGTACAACATGCAAAATGGAACTATCTACGATCAGTAACATATTTATAGTGCTGGGTAGCAACATGCCTGCGGTTAATATTTTTCCTATTTGACCTCTCTTTTTCACTAACCTGGTACCGCCTATGGCGAAAAAATATGATTTATAACTGTGTTTTCTAATGGCACAATAACATACCATTTCATTTATTTAAAAAAACATACAAAAATAGTTTTATTCCGCATTTACTTCACCCCCATATTGAGTGACCTGAACACGCCTATGATTTTTGAATTTTCAAAAGTGATCGCCATATATAAATCATAAATCTCCAATTCAATCTATCGATTCCCATTGGTTGTGTTACAATCGGTTGATAAACATGACAGTTGTGTTGGATGATATATAACACTAAAATTTGTAGTTTTTGCCCCCCTGTTGCCCCCTATCAAAAATGTCGATTTTTTTAAGAAATGTAGATCGTGATGAGGGGAGCCAAACGCCGTTTGATTTTTGAAAATCGGATGGGTAGATCTCGATATCTCCTGGGGGCGAAATCCGCTCCCCCCCCCCCCCCCTGTTACAAATAGGAGTAGCCAGGAGCCTGTTACAAATAGGGTTACAAGTTAATATTTATGAAGAGAGTGGGACCTGGGGTCAACAATTACCGCCAAGAGCCTCTGCCAGACATTTAATGGAATTAATTTTCCCATTTTCCAAATTTGTATAAGCAATTGCGAAACTTGTGTCATGCCGCGAAGCGTCGCGGAAATTTTCCCGTTTTTAAACTTTGGAATAATAGCGGGATTTTGACTGTTGCAAAGGCAATTTTTACGATGAATTGTTAACTTTCCCCGAAAAAAGTGTGTGCGTTCGGGGGGGGGGGGCGGTCGACCCCCCACCTTCTGAGAGTTGATGTCCGGACCCTCTCCTTCCCGACCCCCCGTCGGTGACGCCCCTCACCCTGTCAGTCTTGTAGGGCCCTTGCAAGACTTGAGAGCGTCCTATGCTGGTCTGGAGGACCACTGGTAGGTTTGAAAGGGCCCTCGGTCGTGCTGAGAGGGTCCCTGTGCCGGTGTGAGAGGGCCCTAAGGTCGGTAAGAGAAGTCCCTCAGTCTCTTTGAGTGTACTATCGATGGGCCTGAGAGGGCCCTGTCTAAGCCTGAGAGAGCCATTGCCAGACTTGAATGGCCCTCCGTCCGTTTGAGAGAGCCATTGCCAGGCCTGAAAGGGCTCAGACCAGGCCTCTGGCTCAGGCGGGCCCAAATGGCTCGCCTGGTGTCCGGTATAGGGTCCTCTGTCGCCTAGTAAAGGCCCTCTCAGACCGGCTTAGGACCATCTGAGGGCTGGAAAGGATCCTCTCAAACAGGCGCAGGCCCTTTTCAGGTCCGTCAAGGGCTATCTCTGACTAATGTGCCCAGGGTTGTGCTTGACTCCGAGTCGGTGAGTCAAATTTGACTCAAAACTGACTCAACTCAACTTGAATCAGAGTCGAGTCGCTTAAGAAAAATAGGGACGCAACTTGAGTCAGAGTTGAGTCACATGGATGTCGCTTGAGTCAAAGTTGAGTCGCCTGGATGCTGCTCAAGTCAAAGTTGAGTCGATTCATCTTCTTACGAGTCAGAGTCACATCTGACGAGAAAAACAAATCCTAGCAACTAAATAATCAAGGCGTCCAAACAATGTTCTATAGTGTGAGAGTGTGAGTTTTGGGTGTTTTTCAAACCCACTGAAAGGGCTCTCCTCCCGAGCGTTGAAAGGGCCCTATTCCCGAGCATCGAAAGGGCCCAGCAGACCCTCTGACCTGCACATGGGACCTTTGAACTTCCCAGGGGCCCTCTGGTCTGTCCAGGGACACTCCAGCCTGCTTAGGGACCCTTTCGACCTGAAAGGAACTGCGCTGGCTGCTTTGTCGCCCTGCCGACATGCCCAGGGGCCCTCCGGCCTGCCCAGGGGCCCTCTATGCTGTCTAGGGGCCATTCGGCATGTGCAGGGCTCTTCTGACTCGCCCAGGGGCCCTTTCGGTCTAGCCAGGATCCCTCTGACCTGGACAGGGGCCCTTTGAACTTCCATGGGGCCCTCTGGTATTTCAGAGAGGGCCCTGTTGGCTCTTAGGACCTCTGAAGTGCTCTACACTCTCTAAAGACCACTTTGCGTGGTCTCTTAGAGAGCCCATGATACCGCGCTTCGCGCGGTATCGTCGGCCCTTTTCGGCGCGCTACGCGCACCGAGAAGGGCCCTCCTCAGATGTTTCGGGAGGGGCACGTGCCCCCTGTGCCCTCCCCCTGGATCCGCCCCTGTCTCATTAGGCATGCAAGGATGGCATTCACAGGGAATGGAATGAACCCATGCACACAAGACCGGTGCGGTCACCAGGTCGAACCCGGGAGGCCAGAGATGTGCGTCTGCATGAATACCTCGGTATTCCTACAATAGTGCAACATATACTATACCTATACATTGTAGAGAAAGGAAATATAGTTGTGTAGAAATGAAATATTGATTTGATTATGATCCTCCTATGAATCAGACGATAGCGAAGTGTCAGCAGAAGGGACTTCAAACTGAAACTATACCAATCAGGTGAGCTACAAGACGGCAAGACAACAAAACATATTTTCATGGATGATATGTTATGGATGCCGGCAAGGGAAATGACCTACAAGTGAAGTAGGCAGACGGCACAAGTGAAGAACAATGACAGTGGCCAACAAAACCAACAAATAACTGCAGTGCCACATCATCAGCAGCAATGCAGATCCTTCTAGGTCGGGTATCATCCCCACTGTCCACCTCACCCATCTTGTCATCACAAGAACTAAGGCCAGTGAACTATAGTTTGCCCCCTTCCTCCACTCACATCTGGCTACAAATATCTAAACAGGCAGCCAGATTGATGGGCAAACAGTTTCTCAGCAATGTCTGAGTTTCAATAATAGAGTTACAACAGTTGTTGGCCGTACACCACATCATACATGCCAAATTATATTTCCACATTACCTAATATCAATGAAT
>JAXIVJ010016981.1:7500-27349 GCA_036785665.1 Chirona hameri | reverse complement strand
ATAGATAGATAGATAGATAGATAGATAGATAGATAGATAGATAGATAGATAGATAGATAGATAGATAGATAGATAGATAGATAGATAGATAGATAGATAGATAGATAGATAGATAGATAGATAGATAGATAGATAGATAGATAGATAGATAGATAGATAGATAGATAGATAGATAGATAGATAGATAGATAGATAGATAGATAGATAGATAGATAGATAGATAGATAGATAGATAGATAGATAGATAGATAGATAGATAGATAGATAGATAGATAGATAGATAGATAGATAGATAGATAGATAGATAGATAGATAGATAGATAGATAGATAGATAGATAGATAGATAGATAGATATATATATAGATAGATATATATATATATATATATATATATATATATATATATATATATATATATATATATATATATATATATATATATATATATATATATATACAACACCAATAGCATGAGGTCTCGCTTGCATGGCATTTGTTGATGACAGTGGATGTTGCATGTGACAACAACTTGACTGACAGATGACAAAAGACAATTAGAGCCTTGGTCCCAAGAGGATATGGTTATTGACCCATAAACAAACAAACATAGCAATAGAAATTACAACATAACGATAGAAGCACCTATACCCTAACTAAATTGTATATTGGTGCAAATGAAAATTGAAATCAAAATACCATCGCATGGTATCAGTCGAGGAAGGTTTGGTCAAGGTCTGTTATTACAAACTGGTTATTGATTCAACACTGATTGAATCGATTGGAATCGTTCAATCAAAATTCCTTGAATCAAAAAAAATCTTGATTCACCACCAGATCTTTTGATTCATGAATCATGATTGAATACAAACCTGCATCAAACCAAAGCTGATTGAATCAAAAGATTTAAAGATTCTTATCGATTCAAGTACACTGGCAAATTGTGCAAATACATGCAGTTCCGGTGGCTACATTCATTTATACTGAAATAGTATTGCTGTAATAATGCTGTAATGATCATACTCGTAATATGTAGGTTTCCATTTTGTATTGATGACATAAATTCACCACATATATTTAAATGTTGAATCAAACGTGAATCAATTAAAATATTTGTTTTGATTCTTTGAATCTGAAAGAATCAATTCACAAAATTGTATCTGTGAATCCAAACAGTGATTGATCATTCAGATTCCAAAATGAATCATGATTGAATCATTCCAAAAGAGTTGAATCAATAACCAGTCTTGGTCTGTAAAGGTTAGATATATGTATATGTTCCCATTTTTAGCAGGCTCCTGCTAAAAATGTGAACGCAACTTGCTATTTTTGGGAACGCTAAATCTTGTATATAACTGCCTTTTCTGCTTTTAGGAAACATATAGATGAAATAATATCACCAAAGATGACAATTTCGGTCCTAAGAGGTCATTAACTGGCCCAGATCAAATATCGGTATATTGCCAGATAGCTAATACATATTGCATATACAGGTATGGCGGTGGCCGGAGGGACTTCGGGTAGTCAGCCAGAATATTTTGATCTCTAAAATGAACAGTTATCAAATAAACGAAGATGAATGAAAAGGTGCCCGAACCATATACCCACATTTATCTTCAAGCAGACACAATTCAAAACGCGATGCAGCGATAACAATAACAGCAAACCCCATGCGGTAGATAAAATACCCACCCCAGCAACGCCCCACACCGACAGCAATATGGCGGCCGCAAAAGGTGTGTTTTGCTGGGGTGGTAGGAGGGTCGCCTGGGCGTATACCCCCAGACGACCACCCCCCCCCCGGTTTGGCTACCCTCAGCCGACCCACCTACCACCCATGGCCTTTTACCATGTCCTTACGACCCCGTCAATAGATAGGACCTTTGAATGTTTTACGGACTTTCCAGCCAAACTTCAAAATTTTAATTTAAGACAACTGTTTTTAATCGTCAATTAGAGCCCTACCCCGAATCCTCGTACTACAAATATTGTTTGTTTGATTTCGATGTCCGCGGAGGAACCGCACGCGCGCGCATTTTGAACCCAACGATCTTTTGGCTACCCCCAGACGACCCACCTACCACCCGCTACTATGGCCTAACGACCCCCACCACCCACTGTAGTCGAAGGGTAGTAATCTCTACCACATCTGTACTACTCCAGTCAACCATCAATGCGGTTGGTAGTGGGGTGGTAGAAGTGTCGTTGCGGTGGTACAGGTGTGGTAATAAGGCTATAGGTGGTAACGGTGTAGTAAAATATTTTTTCGAGGTCTAGACCTCGACAACCGGAAGCTGTTCCAGCGGTGCCCAACTTGCTGGCCCGAAGAGCTAATAGTGGGGACCAGGCAAGGACCCCAAGCCATCTCCCCCAGGCTCCTTCAGATCCACAGGGGCCATTTATGCGCGGAAATGTCGGTCTGTCTCTTGCGACTTTGAAACAATTTGCACCGTTACCAGTTGTTTGTTACAGTTCGGTACATAGCCATAACATAGGTATGTATACAGACTACAGTTATTATTATCATATGTACTATTGAGCGCAGACTGCCACCGGTCATCGTGATTTACTATCCGAGGCTAATGTATATGAAAAACTACCTTCAACATTTTTTCATCATACCGAGATGTGCAACCAGGAAAAGGTGTTCCTGAGGCTTGGCTCCACTCACGGTCTGGTTCCAATATTAAAATTGCGTTTTCCACGACCTAAAATTAAAATGTTCACGCCGCCGCTTCGCGACGTCACATCAGTGGACATCGTCATAACGAAGCCATCGTCATCGTCTTCGTTTCGTCGTAACGCTGAATTGAATGAATAACATTTTTAGCTTCTTATCCTCTACAAAGCTAAGAAGCTAAACATGCCTATGTTTCTAGGTTTTATCATGCAAACCCGAATTTTTTTTTCTCGTCATTTCAGCCGACCCCTCCACTCAAAAATGATCGGCGACGCCCATGGGTACAGCTGACAATTGACATAGTTTTGCTCAGTGTAAGGCAATGTCGGAACAATACAAACTGCAAGCTGACATCTTTCCTTTTTCGATATCCCAAAAGGTCAAAAACTTTTCTTTTTTTTAAATCGAAATCGTGTGGTTGCAAAATAAAGTGGCCCAAATCCGGGAAGAAATTCGAAATTGGGAGTAGGTAAGGTCTACTAAAAACGATTTGCCCCCCCCCCCAAAACAAAACAAAAACGGCCGACTGGATCCGCCATTGCGCGTGCCATTTAGCTCGGGGAGCCTCCGCGCGGAGAAACGGGATGCGATCCGAGCCGCGCATGCGGCCGGTGCCGCGTGCAATGAAATCTTCACCCTGTACGCCGTCACTGGCGGATCTAGGGTTCGATAATGGAGGGGGGAGGTGGCTAAAATTTCGCTCCGCTTAATCAGCGAAAAGTTGTTGACGGGGGGGGGGGGGGGGAGGGTGGAGTCGGGTCGTCAGCGCGAAAAGTCGTTGAGCGGGAGGGGGCGGTGTCGGGTTCTCAGAGCGACAGTCATTGATCGGGGGGGGGGGGGGAGGATTTTTTACAGCCAATGCAGGAATATGCGGGTCGGGGGACATCCTTGTATTGAATGTCCGCCATGTTCCTGTGTGTGTGTTTGTGTGTGTGTGTGTGGGGGGGGGGGGGGGGGGTTACCCCTAATGCCCCCCACTGCCCTGAATCCGCCAGTGGTAAAAACCAGACAACCCCAATTTTACCCCTTCTGTCGTTTTCAAACATCTTTGGAGCTGAGTTCATGCTGAGTCTGATCTTGACTAACCTAGTAACACAAGCTGGTAGTTTTGACATAGAATAGACGTTGACAGGCAAATATTAATTATATATTTTTTGTTAGCCACTTTTAACATTTGTCCATAACACATAACATGGGCATAACATAACAACAGTGTTGTTGAATCGACGTCGATATCGAACATTTATGGTTGAAACGCAACATTGATTCGATATATAAAATCCGCGCCTTCGTCGGGATTTCAACCGGCCGCATGGAAGACGAGAATCATACCACTAAGCTAAAGCGGCACAGTTGAATAGGCACTGTGCCACATCTACCCGGCGCCACAAATGTCGACATAAATTTATCTTCTGAATCCGAGATTTAACCGCACCCCTAACCTATTTATACAGACCTTGTCCTAACAGTAAAGTAATCTTGGTCCTAACCGCCCGCCGCCCGGCGTTCGACGCCCGGACTGGCTCGGACGCTCCACGTGCGATTCAAACCAGGATAATAGACAACATTAAAACAACCGCCAGCGGCCAGTTATCATGACAACGTAACGGTCAACAGTCACAGACAGTCACAACGAATAAATGAAATCTCCCAAAACTGCACATAAAAATACTGAGTTTGGATCAGAGTTTGCCATGGGCTGGGCTGGCCCTATGGGCCATGGGCTGGGGCTGGGCCTGGACCGGGCCTCAACTTTAAGGAAATCGCTGGGCTCTGGATGGGCCTGGGCCTGACAATTTTGAAGTAATGAGCGCCTGCGCGTCGCACAAGCTCAGGTCAGAGCTCAAAATATTTTAACTAGCAGTTCACTTACACAGCAACATACTGTTGTTGAGGCTGTGGATTTTTGTTTTTTTGGTTAGCATAGTAGGTTAATTGTTTCACATCTATAGTATACAAGTAAATATGCTAGGATAATGATTGCAAATGTTGTGAAAATAATTATATGCTTAATCTGAACGGGCCGGACCGGGCCTGGGCCTCAATATTATTAATTTGACCGGGCCTGGTCCGGGCCTGGGGTTGGTGTTCATGGGCCTAGGCCGGGCTGGGCTGGGGGTTGGTGGGCCCGTGACGAACACTGGTTTGGATATGCTATTAATACAATATCCCATCTGAGGCATTTTCCCTGATCACTATTTATAATATGGTATTTTAGCCCGCTATACGATCTTTAACCAAATTGTTGACAGTCAAGGACCAATTATCGTATTGTACCTCGGTCTCGATCTGAAAATAACAATCAGTTATCGAAATAAATGTTAAGGCGATGTCATTTGCCTGTAACCGCACGACATTAAAGGAAATAGTTCACCTTGATTTTTTTTTTACCCAACACGATTTGATTATATTTTGTAATACAATTTCTTTTTATATTGTCAAACATTACAAACATATATTGTCAAACAGCCTTCTATCGCGCCGATTCAGGACAGAAGGCCGTAATTTGTATTGTTTATCAAAACTATATGCATACTCTCTGAGTCAGAGTCCTGACGTCACGCGAATGTAAACAATGGTTCAGCCAATCAGATTCGAAAGTAGTCGCGTAAAGATAGACTCGCATTGGAGATGTGCCAACCGGCGGCCGGCGATCGCTTGCTAGCACCTGCTGCAAGCTGATTGGTTGATGGTATAGCCTCTGCCCAGGCTAGAACCAGTACACCATTCTTTCGCCAGCACCGCATTCCTTCGCCAAAAATCAAATATATTCGGCTGGAGAGTCTTTTCAGTCAAGAAAACTTGCAGATAGGGGTTTCCCAACACGGGCTACAAAACTGCTATCTCAGTTTAAAACTAATGTTGAAGGTGAACTATTTCCTTTAAAGGGAGTGTGCCTACTCACATCGCTTATTTGGGGTTATTGACACTGGTCTATAGAACATAATTTTCTGAATTGACCCATGACTTCGTTTCTCCAGATTCGCCCTAGTTGCTGAGATATTCCAAAGACTCCAGGAACTTGCTGGGAGCAAAAAGTTATCGGGTAGACTCCAGAGGGCTTCCGCTACTAGAAGCACTATTTAAGCATATTAAGCATATTGTTATAGCATATGTATAATATTGTTATAGCATATGTATAAGCATATTGTTAGCGCCGGCCAATAGCAATTCAACAAAATAGCTCGTGCACGCTGATAGCAGGAGCCGAACAGAAACTGGACGGCCATCATGTTTTACGATGATGGCCGTTTACATATACAGATACAGATACAGATACAGATAATGTATTCGGATCCTCCATTGCATGGTTTTTATGGCATCCACGTCGTTACATAATAGCACATGTATGTGAAACGCTATAGTATAAAACACGCACAATAAAACACAATGGTGGCAACGTTAAAAGAGTGGCAGAATGCGCAATCACAAGACGGTCAATACTGGTACAGAGAGGTGCATGCACCTATTGTCCAGCCTTTGGCAATAGGCCGTTCCATGCGCACGCGGCTCCGCACAGGAAGCTGCGCCTGGCGAAATCCGTCCGCACACGGGGCAGCTCAAGCTGGCCGCCATCAGTGGCGCGCGTGCGGCGGTCGGACACGTCGGCGCGCCGCAACACTCGCTGGCGCAACAGTTCT
The DNA here is from genome assembly GCA_036785665.1 of Chirona hameri. Classification (NCBI taxonomy): domain Eukaryota; kingdom Metazoa; phylum Arthropoda; class Thecostraca; order Balanomorpha; family Balanidae; genus Chirona; species Chirona hameri. Next base: position 21,031 of record JAXIVJ010016981.1, on the reverse strand, counting down.
GAGGCGCTGGGGGAAGTATGAGGTGGCGCATTGTGGCAATGTCGCGTTCGGTGAGCATTTCATCAACACTTGGCCACCCCAGCTCCCGTAATGACGGAGTTACATGGTCGCGCCGGCCGAGTCCGGCCACGATGCGGACACCGAAGTGAATCGCCTTTTGGAAGCGCAGCTTCTGTGCCGCGGTACAGTTGCCCCACACCGTTATACAATAACGTATGTGGGGGAAGACGAGAGCCTCTATCAACAGCCGCCTGATGCATTTCGGCAGCTTATGTCGGTTTCGCGCCAGACCCACCAGCACACAGTAGCAACGTTGAACAACAGACGCGATGTGGCTGTTCCATGTTAGGTGTGAGTTGATGACGACACCAAGCACCTTGACGCTCTGTGAGGGCGAAATTTTGTCATTGCCGAAATGAACAGAAAAGTCGATGGTGACGTTTTGACGGCGAGATCTCAGGAGGATCATCTCCGTTTTGGCCGGATTAATTTTTAGACGGTTCTGTGTGAACCACTTCATAGCTATGACTAGATTACTTTCAACACGAGTTTTTAGAGCATGGGCGTTTGATAGAAAGTCAGCGTCAAGGAACTGGGCGTCGTCAGCATACATCACGATCCTCGCATATGGGAGGTGCTGCGGCAAATCGTTGGTGAAGAGCAAAAACAGTACTGGACCTAAGATGGACCCTTGGACCACCCCGTGAGTCACGTCTAGCGCGCATCAACCACCCCGCACGATCTTGGTACGCCCCTGCAGCCAGGCTGAGAACCATTCACGTTGAACACCATACCATTCCAACTTGTCCAGGAGACGGCCTTGCTCGACGCTGTCAAAGGCCTTAGACGTGTCAGCTGTGACGAGTAACGTCATCATGCCTCTGTCAATGTTGTCTGTTGCGTAAGTGACAGCGTCGAGCAGGGCCGCCTCCGTGGACATTCCCGGCCGAAAACCGTACTGCTGAGGGCACAGTACATGGTGGGTCGCCAAGTAAGCCATCAATGGGTACAGACCACACGCCCACATAACTTCGCCACGACAGGAAGGACTGAAATTGGGCGGTAGTTATTGGGGTCCGTAGTGTCGCCCTTTTTATGGAGAGCGGTAACGGTAGCAGCCTTCCACTGGTCGGGCAAGTCACAATTAATGAATTTACGAGCCTCATCAAGTGCTGGCCCACCACTGGAAAAGTTGTTCTCAGCATCTGGACGGTTATGCCGTCAGGACCACAGGCGCGGGACGTACCCATGCGCTTTAGCGCTGCCGAGAGTTCCGGTAGGGTGGCGGGACGCGGCGTGAACAAACCGGCACACACTCGGGGCGGGCCTTAGACGTGCGATTCTCCAGTGTCGCTCTCCGCCAGTGCGTGCGCCACGTCGGAGCCGACTGATGAGAAGAAGCGATTCAGTCGGTCTGGCCACTCAGGATCCGCCGGCGCTGCACTGGTTGTCCTCGGCTGCGCCTTCCGAGATGAGACCAAGAACTGTCTGATGTTCTTCCAGGTCTTTGGACGGGAGTACCTGTATGTAGACGCGTAGTAAGCAGTGCACGCGCGGTTTATGGCCACCTTCACGGCGTTCCGGCTTTCCCGAAACTCCCTCTCGGTGACATCGCACGGGATGAGATCCCTGTCAGCGCGTGCTCGGTCCCGAGCTGCCATGGTCTCCCGCACCGAGTCGTCGTCAAGCCATGGACACGGTCTGTGTTTCACTTTTATGGTTCGCATCGGCATGTGTTGATTAATGATTGGATCCTATACAGTGAGGAAGCTGTTCCACATGTCGTTGATGGAGTCAGCTGCTTCGTAGACCTGTGTCCAGTCGATCATGGCCGATTTCGATCATGGTTTCGATCATGGCCGATAGGCATTTTTTGAAGATATCAATTTAGAGCTACGAAACTTGCACATAATAAAGTTCACAGTGGCAAGAACGTGCTGTGCAAAATTTGTCTTTCTATCTTGCATGATGTGACCGTAATTGTGTTGTCTTATGTGCGCCGTTTTACATAACAACACCATAGTGGCGATCGTTTTATAGATATCGAAACAAAAAATAAGCACAAAAACAATATAAGTGAAAATTCAACTAAAGGAGCTCCAGATGTGAATTTAATCATATACAACAATCAAACCAATAGCCACTTACCGTCTTATTTTTTTTTTTGACATTCCAAAACAGTAGGCACACTCCCTTAAAGGGAAATAATGACCTTTTTCCACTAAAATGGAGTTAGCACTTGAAATCGCCAGACGAGATCAAAATATATTGTAAATTCATCACATTTTGCATGAAAACTTTCCTACCGAAAGATATTTCAAGTTAAAGTTGATAAGCGTTCCACACTTTTAACGACCGGTACTTGCACTATTTCTGACCTTTTGTCAAGTACTTTTGGTCCTCATCAAACTGCGGGCTTTTCCCGTATTATTTTTTTACGCAATGGAGTGGAAAATATATTGTGCGTTCTGCTTGTTGTGATTATATGCCCGGCGATCTTCTAAAACTAACAGCGATTGGAAAAAGTGGCAATAAAATCGGAAGCTCATCGATGCACATCAACGCGGCATAGTTAGTGGTTGCGACCCTCAATTTTTGCAATTCGATTCATTTGTTTTCAACATTAGGAGTTGTGTATAGTTTGTCTGTGGCTGTATATAACACTATGCTTTATTTTATCATAAAAAATAATAATTTTTCCCAAAAAAACTAACGAACAATAACACAAAACTGGCAATTAAATCAGAAGCTCATCGATGCACATCGACGGCGACCTATTTAGCGTCGGCGATTTGTTTACAGTCATTGTCATGCTTCTCGGCGCACTTAACCATCTCGGCGCACTTGGCGAGTTGTTCCTGATTAGTATACCCAAGTCCCGTAGCAGGCTTTGTTAATTACGTCATTGGTGCCATTTTTGTGTAGCATTGCAAAATATATCTGATTTCGAGTTGAAAGCTTATTAAAGACTTATTCAAATGATTGTTTTTAAGTTTGAATTTTCTTTTTTATCATTATTAAAGGTATTTTATCACTGTATTTCATAGTAGTTGACACTTCAGAAACTTGTGACGTAATAATATTGTATCCAATATGCATTTCCCTCACCTTTTGCCATTGTGGCGCAGTGCCGAGTGCTTTGCGAATACTAGCTTGCCTGGGGTTCAATTCATTCCGCTCTTATTTTATTCGAGTTGGTATAGTTTGCATGTTGTTGTTATTCATGACTTATACTGATAGTCAGTCATGCATCACGGATGCTTCACGGATTGCTTCATGGATCATTGCGCTGCTCGAACGCACGCTAGTAGCGCTTTCGTTCTCCATGGCAACCAGGCGTGAGCCAATGAAAAGCCAGAGCGTATTCCCTTTCTGGCTTTTGATTGGCTGACGCCTGGTTGCCATGGAGAACGAAAGCGCTACTAGCGGGTGTCCGAGCAGCGCTCAGTTTGATCGGAAATGTCACAGAGGCTCCACAAATGCCGCACTCGATGTTAACAATGGTAGGGAAGGACGAATTTGTCAATGACCTTCATGATGTACACAAGGTACTTGTTTTGTATTTCTTCCAAACTTACAACTTTGAATTTGGGAATAATTTTATTTAATTCTTAAATTTAAATAAAATAATTTTAAAAATATAACGGGAGCCTAAGAAATTGTTGCTAACAAAATCAAAAGGTCATTATTTCCCTTTAAAGGGAAATAATTACCTTTTTCCACAAAAATGGAGTTAGCACTTGAAATCGCCAGACGAGACCAAAATATATTGTAAATTCATCACATTTTGCATGAAAACTTTCCTACCGAAAGATATTTCAAGTTAAAGTTGATAAGCGTTCCACACTTTTAACGACCGGTACTTGCAAGTACTTTTTGGTCCTCATCAAACTGCTGGCTTTTCCCGTATTGTTTTTTTTACGCAATGGAGTGGAAAATATATTGTGCGTTCTGCTTGTTGTGATTATATGCCCGGCGATCTTCTCAAACTAACAGCGATTGAAAAAAGTGGCAATAAAATCGGATGCTCATCGATGCACATCAACGGCGGCATAGTTAGTGGTTGCGACCCTCAATTTTTAAAAATCAATTCATTTGTTTTCAACATTAGGAGTTTTGTATAATTTGTCTGTGGCTGTCTATAACATATGTTTTTAAGCTTTTCTGATTAGGCATTATAATGTTAAATTATAGACTTATCGGCTACTAATCAGGTTTATATTCATATTCGAATTTTCGACCTTCACATTGACACATTGTTCTTCACATTGTTCTTATCAGCTAGTGTTGCTAAACTTTCTTGATAACGACCTCAATGTGAAGGTCGAAAATTCGAATATGAATATAAACCTGATTAGTAGCCGATAAGTCTATAATTTAACTGTATATAACACTATGCTTTATATTATCATGAAAAATAATAATTTTTCCCAAAAAAACTAACAAACAATAACACAAAACTGGCAATTAATTGGGAAGCTCATCGATGCACATCGACGGCGACCTATTTAGCGTCGGCGACTTGTTTACAAAGTCATTGTCATGCTTCTCGGCGCACTTAACCATTGTGGCGAGTTGTTCCTGATTAGTATACCCAAGTCCCGCAGCAGGCTTTGTTAATGACGTCACTGGTGCCATTCTTGTGTAGCATTGCAAAATATATCTGCTTTTGAGTTGAAAGCTAATTAAAGACTTATTCAAATAGTTTGAATTTTCTTGTTCATCATTATTAAAGGTATTTTATCACTGTATTTCATAGTAGTTGACACTTCAGAAACTTATGACGTAATAATATTGTATCCAATATGCATTTCCCTCGCCTTTTGCTATTGTGGCGCAGTGCTGAGTGCTTTGCGAATACTGGTAGGGAAGGACGAATTTGTCAATGACCTTCATGAAGTACACAAGGTACTTGTTTTGTATTTTTTCCAAACTTACTACTTTGAATTTGGGAATAATTTTATTTAATTCTTAAATTTAAATAAAGTAATTTTAAAACCATAACGGTAGCCTAAGAAATTGTTGCTAACAAAATCAAAAGGTCATTATTTCCCTTTAAAGGGAAATAATGACCTTTTGATTTTGTTAGCAACAATTTATTAGGCTACCGTTATGGTTTTAAAATTATTTTATTTAAATTTAAGAATTAAATAAAATTATTCCCAAATTCAAAGTTGTAAGTTTGGAAAAAATACAAAACAAGTACCTTGTGTACTTCATGAAGGTCATTGACAAATTCGTCCTTCCCTACCATTGTTTACATCGAGTGCGCGGCATTTTTGGAGGCTCTGTGACGTTTCCGATCAAACTGAGCGCTGCTCGGACACACGCTAGTAGCGCTAGTAGCGCTTTCGTTCTCCATGGCAACCAGGCGTTAGCCAATCAAAAGCCAGAAAGGGAATACGTTCTGGCTTTTCATTGGCTCACGCCTGGTTGCCATGGAGAACGAAAGCGCTACTCGCTGCAACTCGCCACAATGGTTAAAGGAAATAGTTCACCTTCGGATTTTTTTCAGAACACGATTTTATTATATTTTTGAATACAGTTTCTTTTTTTATTTTCAAAAATGGTCCTACATCGCGCCAATTCAGGACAGAAGGTCGTATATCATTAATGTTATGGTGTGCGTTATTGGTCTGCGCATGCTCCATGACAGTGCTGGCACTTTCAGATGGTACGGTATATCATATATGCGCCGAATTCCTTCGCCAAAAAGTCAAATATCTTCGGCTGGAGAGTCTTTTTCAATCAAGGAAACTTGCAGATAGGGGTTTCCCAACATGGGCTACAAAACAGCTATCTCAGTTTAAAACTAATGTTGAAGGTGAACTATTTCCTTTAAGTGCGCCGAGAAGCATGACAATGACTTTGTAAACAAATCGCCGACGCTAAATAGGTCGCCGTCGATGTGCATCGATGAGCTTCCGATTTAATTGGCAGTTTTGTGTTATTGTTTGTTAGTTTTTTGGGATTTTTATTTTTATTTTTCATGATAATATAAAGCATAGTGTTATATACAGCCACTGCCAAATTATACAATACTCCTAATGTTGAAAACAAATGAATCGATTTTCGCAAATTGAGGGTCGCAACCACTAACTATGCCGCCGTTGATGTGCATCGATGAGCTTCCGATTCTTTTGCCACTTTTTCCAATCGCTGTTAGTTTTAGAAGATCGCCGGGCATATAATCACAACGAGTAGAACGCACAATATATTTTCCACTCCATCGCGTACAAAAACAATACGGGAAAAGCCCGCAGTTTGATGAGGACCAAAAGTACTTGCAAGTACCGGTCGTTAAAAGTGTGGAACGCTTATCAACTTTAACTTGAAATATCTTTCGGTAGGAAAGTTTTCATGCAAAATGTGATGAATTTACAATATATTTTGGTCTCGTCTGACGATTTTAAGTGCTAACTCCATTTTTGTGGAAAAAAGTCATTATTTCCCTTTAAATACAATGTACACGTTTGAGTTATGTGAGGCTGTCATGCTGTTCAACGCTTGCTTTTTTATATCTAGATGTTCTCATTGAGACACCACGACCTTAACTTAAATGTTGAGATGAGATCATCTTCTGGTCGAGACGCAACGTTGCCCATCTACCAGTTATCAACAAATACGCAACGTGAAATCAATGGAAAATGCCATTGAATCTATATATTGATTCGTTGCAGCACTGTGACGTTATATTTCAGCATGATTTCAACCAAAAGGAAATGTCGCATCGACGTAGTGTGCTACTAGGGTAGTTGGAAATGCTAAACATTGTGAGACCTCTACTCATAGCACCCATAAAATGCACCGGGATAGATACAGGTCACTGCAAAAGTAATGGCAGGTACCACGGGTGGAGTTTCCTATGCAAATGTTGGGGCCACTGCCCCATGGGCTCCGCCACCGGGGGGGGGGGGGGGGGGGACATGTCCCCCAACTTCAAAGTTGGGGGGGACAGAGTGTCTTTTGTCCCCCCTAACTTTGAGCACATGAATCCCCCTAACTTTGAGCCTTCAAATTTCAAGCACCTCAAACAGAACACACCTCAAGCACCTTCAACAGTAAGAATACAGTTATCCAGGGAATAAAATAAACATTTTCGCGACGCTCCGCGGCACAATTGCAATACACATTCAATTGTATGTGCGTTAAAACAAAATTATAAATTCGCACCGTTTCGCGGCGCATTTATGTTTTGTTTACATGTTACTTATACTTTCCTATATAATTGCGCGAAATAATTCGCTTTATCACTTATTTTACCGCACTCTTAAAAGCATTTTTTTTTAGAGGTCATAGAGGAAAAATGCATATCCAGGGCATACGATTACAATTTTCGCGCCGCTCCGCGGCGCAATTCCTTTAACCCTATTTGTAACAGGCTCCTGGCTACCCCTATTTGTAACAGGGGGGGGGGGGGAGAGAGGGGGCGGCGGATTCCGCCCTCCCGGAGATCTCGAGATCTACCCGTCCGATTTTCAAAAATGAAACGGCGTTTGGTTCCCCTCAACATGAACTACATTTCTAAAACCTTAAAAATCCACATTTTTGATAGGGGGCAACAGGGGGGCAAAAACTACACATTTTAGTGGTATTTGTGATCCAACACAGCTGTCTTGCTTATTAACCGATTTTAACACAATCAATGGGAATCGATAGAGATTGAATAGGAGATTGATATATGGCAGTGACTTTTGAAAATTCAAAATCATAGGCGTGTGCAGGTCACTCAATATGGGGGTAAGGTAAATGCGTAATAAAACAATTGTTTACGTTGTTTTCTTTTATAAATGAAATGGTATGACCCGACCCGTGGAACCTATCCGCCGGGCGCCCGTTAGCGGCGAGCGCCCGAGCCCCAGGGATGACCGCGAGTGCTCTGCCCGAGACCCACGGGGTAACCGGCGGACCGCCCGCGCACCCGCCGCCGCTGCCGCCGCCGCCGCCGCCGCCGGCACCCTGGCTCTAAGGTCACAGCGGTGTTTCTATGCCGCTGCGTCCGCCTACCGACTGCCCCGCCCCCCGCGCCCCCGCGCCGCCGCCGGCCCGCGTGCCCGCGCCGAAGCGCACCGGCGGCCGCCGCCCCCAGCGCCGCGGCGCCCGGGGTAGACGTGGGCGTGGCAAACAAAACATCGAAGCGGCGACTCCACTCTCCGGCCAGCGTGCTAACACCGGACTGCTGGTCGGCGCCCTGAATATACAAAGTATGAAGCCCAAGCTACTGGAGCTGTCCGACGATCTAAGCCGCCACGACTACGACGTTCTCCTGATGCAGGAGACATGGTTGCGCCCAAGCACCCCAAACCGACTGCTCGTCTTACCCGGCTACAAGATCAGCCGAGTTGATCGACCCGATAGCAGCGGCTACGGTGGGGTCGCCATCGTTACGAAAACCAACATCACCTCAGTAGCGTTGAAGCCAAGCGCCGCTCCGCACCCTGGCAGCCAGCTGGAGTCCCAGTGGGCGCTCCTCAAGCTGGATCACAACCGCCAGTTAATCGTCTGCTCCATCTACCGACCACCCCGCCACACTGACGGCTCTCTGCGTGCCGACTTTGCCGACCTGGAAAATCAGCTACAGCGAGTGTTGATCGACCATCCCAAGGTACCCTTTATCATCTGTGGTGACCTGAACTGTGACCAACTAAAAGACCATAGTTTTCGTGCGGGCCAATATCTCCGTGATTTTCTATCTGACTACTCTCTGGATCAACTTGTAAATGTGCCCACCTATACTTCTGGATCACTCTTAGACGTCTGCATCGCTAAAAATAAGGAGCTCGTTCTTGATTGTCGTGTGAACCACTGTCATTATAGCCCACATAAATTCGTCCACGTAGAAATTGACGTCCCTAAACAACGTAAAAACCCTACCGTCATCCAATCCCGCTCTTTTAACCGAGTAGATGTCGAGGCCCTCCACCACGACCTGATGTCCGCTGATTGGGATGATGTGTTCAGTGCCGGGACCGTTGATGATATGTGGAACGCGTTTTTGGCCCTATTTTTACCCATTTATGACGACCACGCGCCTCTAAAAAACGTGACTATCCGTAACCCCACCGCTCCTCCCGTCTCGTCTGCCACCCGTCAAACCATGGACCAGCGCCGCGCTGCGCTGCGGCAATTCGGTCGAACATCGGAAAATTACAAAGATCTCAACCGTTCCGTCCGTGCGGCGGTGCGAAGCGACCGACGTATCCAAATTCAAAGGGAGATCAGCGAGCGTGGTCCGAACAAAGTGTGGCAATGTTTACGGACAGTAGTGGCCGGCAAAAAGGACAGCCAGTGTGTCCAACCAGACGTGCCCGCTGACGATCTAAATTCTTTTTTCGTATCCGTTGGTCCAAATATCGCCTCTGAAATCCGTAACCAGACCGCAGTACCTCAGTTAGTTGTCCGCCTCCCTCGTGTCGGTGCCTGCGGTTTTAAACCAGAGCGATAACGATTGGGGAACTCGGTTGCACAGTTTTCAGCATGCGTAACTCAGCCGCCTGCGGTACTGACGGTGTGTGCATCCGCATGCTGAAAACTGGCTTCCCTGCCATCGGCGACATCATCCTGCATATTATCAATACATGCATCACGAAATCAGACATCCCCGCTCAATGGAAGCATTCTATAGTTCATCCCATCTTCAAGTCTGGCAATCCATCTGACCCCACCAACTTTAGACCCATCTCATTGGTTCCTGTCATCATGAAGGTTGTAGAGCGCGTTATCCATCAGCAGCTCTATAACTACCTCTCTCAAAATCATCTCCTGGCCTGCACCCAACACGGTTTCCGCCCCCGGCACTCCACTGAAACTGCGCTTCTATCTGTAACGGACCGTATCCTCGCCGCCACCGACAGGGGGGAAATCTCAATGCTCTGCCTTATCGATCTTAGTAAATGTTTCGACGTGATAGACCACAAACTATTGGTAACTAAATTAGCAGCGCACGGCATTGACATCTCCTGGTTTGCTGCCTATCTTCAGGGACACACACAGAGTGTCTCCCTGAAGGACAGGTCCGGAAGCCGTGTACTGTCGCGTCCTCTCCCCAATACTATGGGTGTGTTCCAAGGCTCCGCACTGGGCCCCCTGCTTTTCACAGTGTTCTCTAATGACCTTTCTTTGTGCTCTGACGACGCCTCAGTCATCCAGTACGCCGATGACACCCAACTGTTGTTGAGTGGTCCGCCAAACAACCTCAGTAGACTCATCTCGCGCATCATCAGTAGACTCATCTCGCGCACTCACTTCACTCGATGGCTGGTTTCGTGCGAACGCCCTAAAAGTTAACACCACCAAAACTCAACTAATAGTTTTCGGAAGCCGTCAAAATTTACGCAACATGGCTGACTTCACTGTCTCTTTCCGTGATTCTGAGTTAGTGCCATGTGCGCAGGTGGGGAATCTGGGTGTTGTTTTAGACGGCACTCTATCCTGGGACGATCACGTATCGGACCTCAGCCGCCGCTGTACGGGCCTACTAATCGGTCTCTCCCAAATTCGTCATTACATCCCCGACGGTGTCATCAAAATTTTGGTAATATCACTCGTCATGTCGCGCGTCCAATACTGCCTCACAGTATATGGCAACGGATCTCAAAAGAACTTTGATCGGATTCAGAAAATTCTAAATTTCGCAGCTAGAGTTATTTTCGGCCGCCGCAAATTCGACCACGTCTCTGATCTCCGTGACCAACTCCGCTGGATGACTCCGAAAACCATGGCTGACTTCCAAACCCTGGTCACCGCCCACAAGGCCATACAGCGTGGAGAACCCGAGGTTCTGGCATCCATGTTTACATCAAATTCCGATGCCAGAGCGAGATCTACCCGTCAGGACCACCTTTTCCATCTCCCTCGGCCCCGATTAGAAACCGGCAAGCGTCGTTTTGCATATCGTGCCGCGACGTTACTGAACACCCTCCCCCGCGAGCTTGTGCAGCTGCCCCCCACCAGATTTGCTCGCGCCTCCAAAGCCAGACTTGTTCAGAGAATCTGAGCGTGGTATATGTGACTCTGCCCTAGTTTCGCCGCGTAGTTCGTGTATGCCTGTCATTGGTACCGTGCCACCAACGCGATATTCCGAACGTGACGAGTCTGAGTGCTCTGTGAGCAGTATGAATGTGCCGTGTGATGGTGTATTTGTTGAACTTTGCCTGTATGCTGCCAACCTGACACAGACTCTGAGCGGTAATCGCCACGCCAACTGTGGATGCTCATGAATGTAAATACATACATACATACATACATATGTTATTGTGACATTATAAAACAGTTATTAATCATATTTTCGCCATAGGCGGCACCAGGCTAGTGAAAAATGGAGGTCAAATAGGAAAACAATATTAACCGCAGGCAAGTTGCTACCCAGCACTATAAATAAGTTACTGATCGTAGATAGTTCCTTTTTGCATGTTGTACTTCGTCATAGGCGTATCCAGGATCCAAACTGGGAGGCGCAAGACCTTTTGATAAGTATATTATCCGCTAGTATGATACTAACTAGTCAACCGTGACTATTTCACTTACAACTTCCATTCACATTGCTTACCCCCCTTTTTACCCTACTTGAACTCGCCTATTATCTTATAATCTTTCGTAGAGTACCCTGTGGTGCGTGTTTCATCCGAAAACTGCAGTATGTTATGTCATTGTAGCCCCATGCACCTTAGTTTCTTTGCAATAATATGACCCCTTTCTTCTATTCCTGAGGGCGCCTCTGCAAAAAAAGACTTTATTCCTTCTCCTGGCCTCATATGTGCATATAACATTATAACCTAACCGTCTATTGCGTCGTAATCGCTGGCATATCGTCATCACCATGCCAGTCACCCCCCTTTTCATGTGCCTGAACACGCCCCTGCAACTCTATATGTAATAAATTATGCAAATAATGGAAGGAGAAGCTACCTTTTACATCTTGATAGCTATGAATGTCTCTTACATCGCTCTATTGGCTTCCCGCCAAGCATTGAATACTTCATGGAACCCCCCCCCTTTCCAAGCCCCTGAAACCGTCTCTGCCATGCAATTTGTATGATATTTCATTAACATCAACCAATTTGCACTTGTTGCAATAACCGTAAGCCGATGTAACTCCTTCATACTTGAGGCAGTTAGGAAGAAGCCGTGAAGATCGCATTTCCGTATTATCGCCAAATGTCGCCGCCGAACCCTCCCAAATCCGTGCCCTGGAACCGCCTCTGTTCAAGTTAAGAACTCAAGGCTTTGATTCCATATGTGAAAATATATTTTGGGAAAAGTCCCAAAATTTCATGGGCCTGATCCCAGCCGTTCTGGGGATATCTGCGAAAAACATGAGGGGGGGCGGAATCCGCCCCCCTTGTCACAAATAGGGTTAAGGGTTGCAGGACTTGGGCCTAAACAATATTCGAAGTTGGTATAGCTGATTCCAAACTGGTATCGCTGGTTCCAAAGTTGAAATGGCAGACTCCTCAGTTTACCAACACCAGCTCTACAAGTTGCTATGGCCCATGCCATACCTGCCATACTGCATTATCCATCCTTGTAACGTGCCTTCTCATCCGTTTTGTTTCGCTCTTTCAACGCTTGGGAAGGGGTCTTTTCAACGCTCGGGAAGGGGGCCCTTTCGCGGCGCTGCCCCCCCCCCCCCCCCCCTGGACGAAATCCTGGCTGCGTGCCTGTGTGGACTGTGGTTAATTAACAGCTATGCCACTGTAACTTAGCAGTAATGCGCAATATGTATAAGTCGCTCAGCTTTTTTAGAAGCGGAAACTACGCTAACTTAGTCAACAAGTCACCTCTCTAGGCAGTGGCATTGTAACGCTAGTTACATTTCTTCGTGCTGGAACTACGGATAAATTTTCCACCTCTCAGCACCTGAGCCCGGGCAGGCCCGGCCACGTTAGCACGAGTACCGTCGGCCATGTTTCAGGAAGCGAAATCACTAGCCGGCCAGCCTCGCCGCCCAACAGTAGAGTAAACACACCTGCGGGCCATTTTCACACATGCCACTTCGCACCGCTTCACCTCTTAACACCACTGCCGGAAAAGCCAGTGCCCGGCGGTCGGGACTGCGGGGCGATGGCCTCTGAACTCTCGGAATGCCGGCCAGCTGAAGACGGTGACAGCCCGCGAGCAGACCGGAGGGACAAAGGCAGTCGCACCGTCAGGGGGGCCAGGGGCGGTCGCGCCGTCAGGAGGGCCAGAGGAGTCGCACCATCAGGAGGGCCAGGGAGAGTTGCGCCGTCAGGAGGGCCAAGAGCAGTCGCGCCGTTAGGAGGGCCAGGGAGAGTCGCGCCATCAGGAGGACCAGGAGCGGTCGCGCCATCAGGAGGGCCAGATGAGTCGCACCATCAGGAGGGCCAGGGAGAGTTGCGCCGTCAGGAGGGCCAAGAGCAGTCGCGCCGTCAGGAGGACCAGGAGCAGTTGCGCCGTCAGGAGGGCCAGGAGAGTCGCGCCGTCAGGAGGGCCGGGGGCGGTCGCGCCATCAGGAGGACCAGGAGCAGTTGCGCCATCAGGAGGACCAGGAGCAGTTGCGCCGTCAGGAGGA